>PVJI01026516.1:0-18954 GCA_004026765.1 Micronycteris hirsuta | reverse complement strand
TATTGGTTCCCTGTAAATCTTCCTCCATTATCTTTATCGTATTCTTCATTTGTTCAACTATTTCTTCCAGTTTTGTGAGCATCCTGATTACCAGTGTTTTAAACTGGGCATCTGTTAATTTGGCTATCTCTTCGTCCGTTAGTTGTAATTTGTTCTGATCTTTCATTTTGGCCATTTTCATTCTTTTTTATCTCGGCGCACCTGTCGGAGTCTTAGGTGTTTGTCGGTGCCTGGTAACCTGGGTCGTTTTTTTGTGATGTTTCCTCTGGGGGCGGGGACTGGGAGGGAGCAATGGTGTCTGCCGTTCACCACTGCTCCCTATCACCCTCTGCTCCCCAGTTCCCCACTGCCTTTTCCGCCAGTCTCGGCCCTGCCGGTTCCCACTGGCCTCTCCGGTTACGCCGCCGGCCTGGGAGGTTCACCTGTTGCTCGGGGTAGTGTTTTGTTTAGGCGCTCCCGGGGTGAGTTCCTCCGGGCAAACTGCCTCTCACTCCGCTCCTCCGCTCGGTTCTGCCCTGCTTACCGGCCTGGATGTACGTCCTCCCCAACTTCCTGGGTGTCGGACTTCCCTTCAGTTCGATTCTGTCCATTCTGGTTGTTTATTTTTTGCTATTGAGTTCATTGTTTAAACTCTCTGGTTGTGAGCGGCGGCGCAGTGTGTCCACCTACGCCACCATCTTGGCGGAAGTCTATAGTTGAAAATTTTTGAATAGAGAAAAAGTATAGTTCTTTTTTTTTACTTTAAAGCATCACTAGTCAGTCACAACAATATAAACTATTTCAATACTTTTATATAACGCTTCCCTGAAAATATATTAACATCTGAAAATATTTGTCTTTTTATAGCTCTTTTCCTCTAAATTACTTTATTCATCGTCATCTGCATATATGCTTTGGAAAAATGTTTGGAAAATAACAAACCCAGTTGGCACTGAACTAGTCATTTTTACTTTAATAAAAAAATAACCAAATAGTAAAAATTAAGTATTTCTCTCAAATTACAGTATTTATTTTGAAATGATGCATGTGTCCTTTGTGGAGTCACAGTCTGAACAATTTAATAAAAGTATTCCTTTTTAAGTTCTATATCCAGCAATGATTAACCAAGTTGCTTTGGACAAACCTACCCACTGAGAACAGCTAGAAAAGCTAAATTAAATAAAAAATATATATATTTGAGGCACCAAATAGCTAACGAGGCAATGAGAAACTGAAGAACTAAGATCTGGATTTAAAAGAAAGCCCTGAAAGGAATCTGGCATCTAAGTTTGCTTTTTCCTTACAGGAGACTAATGATTTTTAAAGTGCCAGCTAAGAGCCTGAGAAGCTGAGCATGCCTTTGGACCAATTCCAGGGACCATGGGGACAAAAAAAAAATGACATGCTGGACTTCACTAAGGAAAAGAGGCCCTGACAAATACCCAGGGTGTTGACTGGGATATGGAAGGGCTGCATCCTAAGAGTCAGGGCGGACAAGAAATAGACCAGTCCTCCCAAGGACTAAAGCCCGATTTTGAATCATGACTGTCCCTGATGGAATAAAAACTTATCTGGGACTGTGATGGAATAAAAGTTTATCTGGGACTGTTATCTGGGACCAGAGCTGCCTGGCAGAAACGAAGGTGAATTTCTCTGGAGGAAGATAACGTTATCCATAAACTTAAAATAGCTCCAAAAGTTTTTACATGTACCACTTGGCACTCAAAAAATATAATAATATTAGAAAATAAGAACTGGCCATAAGAAATCAAAAGGAAAATAAAGATAAGAAGACAGACCTAAGGTAATGGAGTTATCAGATATAATTTTTAAAAAGTACCAGTATTTTCAAGGAATGAGAAGACATGTTTAAGAATTTAAATAGAGATTTGAAAACTATCAAAAAGAGTTTAATGGATAGATTTAAGAGCAAATTAGACAAAGGTGAAAAGATAATTACTGAACTGAAAGGCAAGTAATGTGTTACATATATACATAAAACATGCCACCCATATACATACATATCATGTATCATATATGTATATACCACATATATACATATATCATGTATATACATATATGTACGACATTTTACAAAATGCAGGAAAAATGTTTGAGAGATATAGAGATCTATGGGATAGGAATTCCAGAAAGAAAGAAAATAAATAATTCAGCAGAAGCAATACTTAAAAACATAATGACTAAGAATTTTCCAAAGTTGACAAAACACACAAGGCCACAGACTAGAGTCCCTACAAATCTCAAGCAGAAAACATAAAAAGAAACCCACACAAAAGGACAGCACTATAAAGCTGCCACAATGGATATGTGTCACGAGAATCTTAACATCAGTGAGAAAAACCCTACTATCTTCAAAGGAGCAACATGAGACTGATAACGGACTTCTCTATGAAATTAATGGTAACTTGGAATATATCTTCCAAAAGATTTTTAACTGACAACCTAGAATGCTGTAGCCAACAAAAGCCTTTCAAAAATGAAAAGGAAATAGGGCTTTTCAAATAAAAAATAAGAAAAATTTTACCAACAAAATCATCCAAAAGGAAATACCAAAGAAGCCTAAAGACACATGATTCCAGATGAAACCTGAAAATGCAGGAAGAAATAAAAAATAATAGAGTGAGTAAATAAATCTAAAGTGAGTGGATATATCTAAAATATTAATTGAATAAAATAATAATGATAAAATTAATGTTTTGCATGGTTCAAAATATATAGGGAATTAAAATACATGAAAACAATAGCATATAAATTATGAGTGAAATAAATGAAGTTTAAGAGTATTCTAAGGTTTTTGAATTACCTAGAAAGTGTCAAAAATACTAATTTTAATAGATTTTAATAATTCAAGAATGCATGTTAAAATCTCTTTTTTGTTATAACTACAAAAAATAGTAAAATGATTTATAACTACAAAGATTACACAGGAGGAAATAGATGAATAAAAAATTGATAAAAGAGAAGACAAGAAAATGAAAAGAAAAATGGAATAGAGAGGAGATGGGACAAAAACAAAGCATACCGAAAGATGGTAAATTCAATCCCAAATGCATCAGTAGTTACAGTAAATGTAAACAAATCTATATAGTTCAATTTAAAGACAAAAGGTCAGAGTCAATTAAAAAGGGGAAAAGCACTATAAGCACCCCACAATAACTCACTTTCTATAGGAAGATACAGAAAGATACAATGTAAAAGAATAGGAAAGTGTGTGTCATGCAAACACTGAGCAAAAGGAAAACCTAGTGTCTAGTGGACAGAAGCATTACTAGAGATAAAAAGGAAATTTCGTAATGACAAAAGTTGCAACAACAAAAGGTAATGACTTGAATTCGTAGGCACCTAAAAAGGCTTTAAAATATAAAACATATAAATTATATTTAAAATATAAAATATATAAAACCGTTGAAAAATGAAAGTTTTGAGAAAACTCACTTTATTAAAATTAGTCAAAAACTAATACTTTCTACATTTTATTACTTTAGTAACCTAAAACCACTGGGGGGCGAAATCTCATCTAAACTATTAAAAAGAGGGCAGCCAACTTCAAGATTTTACATCTTAAATTTGAAATTATATTTCAATCTGTTCCCATTATATTGGGGCCTTGAAAGAAAAAAAAATCCACAATTTTTCAAAATTGTGAAATGGCTGCAAAAAATGTATTTGCCTTATTATAATAACACACTCGAAGGCATATGTACCTTCTTCTTTAAGAAATTTTAAGAACAAATATATGTTTATAACCCACAATGTGTAGAAGGAGGCCATCCTCATGAACTGAAAGAAAGTGGATTTTGAGCCTCGTACTTGATATTTTTTAAGCGCTGGCTGAAGATCTTAGGCAATAACTTATGTTAATTTGTCTATAAGCTTTATGCATATAGGGATCATGTCCAGAAGTGAGGATAATAGAACCATATGTCAACTATTATTAATAATCATGTTTATTCATCTGCTTCAATGTGCTGATGCACCCTCCAATTTCATCCCAAACTCAGTGTCTTTCCATGATGTCATACAGTCTCACCAGTGCCATACAGGATGTATCCAGGGTCAGGACTGGTTGTGAAAGGTCCATACATGGGAGCTTTGACATAATAGAGTTTGGGGTAGACCAGTAGCAGAATCTAGGGCATCTCAGCTAATGCAGAGCAGTCAGGAAGCAGACACCAGGGCAGAGTCTGGAATTCAGGCCGTGCGTGAGCAAGAATAGAGCCAGGATGGGAATTTCTGATCCAAACCCACAGACTATGTTTTCCCCCTCTCTGTATAGGTGGCCTTGGGCCCACAGGCTTTCACCATTCTTAGAAGCCCTGACAACATAAAATTTACTAGGGCTAAAGAATTTGGAATTGGAATGGTTCAGATTTGAATTCTAATCTTGTTTTAAACATTTTTCTGCACCTTTGCTGGTTAAAACTCCTTTGCATGTGTTTAAAGTTTGGTCTTGAAATCACCCACATGGTTCTAAAACAGTTAAACTCCTATGCTTCTGCATTCAGGAAAGTCATTTAGCAGACTTAGGAATTGCTGGGACATGACTGCTCTTACCCAATGGAGGATCTTTTTTCAGCTCAGACTCACACTGCAAATTACTTTCCCATCACAAAATAAGTGAAATAAATCCCCCCACATTGCAACGTGCAGATAGAAAACAAAGGCAATAGACAGCATTTAAAAAGAAGTTAAAAGTTGCAATCCAGCAAATGAAAAGAGAAGCCATTTCCAGGGGAATGGTAGAACTAGCAGAAGGTATTTAGCAGAAAGCCCTGAATAGAAGGCACCTCCTTTAAAGATAATTAATAGTGTTTCTATACTTAAAGTGAACTCAGAGCAATAATAATTTTTAAACCTTCTGCAATTAGTAATTAAGGCACAGATTCAAAAACATCACACGATAGAAGGTGCTAAGGAACTCTCGGAACTATTTTTTATAAGGGGACTAATCCCATTCCTGAGGGTTGTGCCCTCATGACCTGATTACCTCTTAAAGGTACCACCTGCAAACACCATCACACTGGGGTTTAAGTTTTAACAAATGAATTTGGAGGGACATAAACAATAAGTCTACAACAGTGGTCAGCAGACATATTTGTTAAATGACAGTATGGATGGACGACTGGATAAGTGAATAAATGAATAAAAGGAAGTAGCCAATGGTCACCCTGCAGCCAGGAGGTCTAGGGTGGAGGCTAATAATAAAGACAGAGACATGAAATAGAATGTAGAAACTGAATTTTTAATGATCTCAATATTTGTGTAAATTAGAGAGTCTATTGAAGCAAACCCTTGTGTGAACTCTTTCTCAAGGCATTCTGGGACCTCTGCACCCCAGGTCACTAGTAAAGGGGAGGAGCCTAGAGCCTGAGAGAATCTCGCCTGCCTACAGAGTACATTAGTGTAGGGCCTGCTGGGAGCTGAGGAGCTCAGGAACACAGTCCAGGCTGCTCCCATTAACGCTTCAGGACTCAGAGTCGACAGAGAGGTTAACAGGGAGCTCAGTTTCTGTTACAAAGAGCTTTCCTGCAGGGGTTTGCCATACCTGTCAGTCTGTTGCAAAAACTTTCCAATCAGATAACACACATGAGAGCCTGCAGAGGTGAGGAAAAAGAAACTGGTCAAACTGGCCCTTTGGTCAAACTGGCTGTCTTTACATGGCCGAGTGCTCTCGTGCCAAGGAACCATCTTGTGCGTCTTCATGTTCCCACACGGATGCCAGCACTTTCTTCCCACTTCCAAACTGTTTTGGGTCTGTCGTGTAAACCCAGCCTATAATTCACAATAATCAGCACAATCATTTTTAGGAAGAAAAAGCACCATTCATTATTTAACCTAAAGTGAATTAAATTAATTAAGAAATGTGCCCTGGCCGTTGTGGCTCAGGCCGTTGGAGCATAGCCCTGCACACCGAAAGGTCACAGGGTGGGTTGCAGCCAGGGCACATACCTAGTTGCAGCTTCAGTCCTTGGTCGGGCGCATATGGGAAGCAACAGATTAATGTTTCTCTCCCTTCCTGTCTCTCTAGAATCAATAAATACATCCTCAAGTGAGGATTAAAAATAAAAATAAATAAAATAAAAATAATTAAGAAACATGTTTTGGAACTAGTATATCTCCTCTGTATCAAAACATAACATAGTACCATGGTGAGAGACAAACCCACAGCTACAAACTATAATATATAAGGTTGAACTGTTAGCCTGAGGAGATCCCAAGGATATATGGAATTAGGAATTAATTTAATTGTCATGACAACTGGTATTCTCCAACATCAGATACATTGTGTTTTATCTGTCATGAGGAAATATCAAGTCAAAGACTCTCCGGCAAGTTGGTATTGTTTATTGTTTGTTTGTTTAACCCCTAAAGCTTCTCTTCATTTTTTGACATCAGTGGTATTCCTCCTTGATGCAGCCGATCTCAGTGACTTGCAGAGCCAACTGGACACATGCAGCGTGCATACAGAGTGAGGGAAAGAAAGAGCAGACCCAAGAAGTGCTTTTCCCTCGGAGCCATGATGATGCCAAGGCTCAGACCTGACTGCGGTTTTCCAAACTTGTCTCTGTTTCCAAGGGCAACTGTGAAATACAGCTAGCAGTGTGTTTCACATTTAGATTGCTTTTGTCAGTAGGTTGCATAATTAGATTCAATGTGCTTAATCTCCCTTAGAGCTGAAACATGGAAAGATTTCCCTTGCTGAAAGAAGAAAAAAGAGGGGTGAGCATTTGAACCTGAAGTATTTGTGGATTTCTAACGTCAATACATAATGTCCTTTCCGGCTTTGGTTTCAGAGGTTGCAGCCTGGAACTGCGACATCTCAATGGTGAGGTTTATAGAAAAATTTACTGTGGTCACTTCTTATAATCAGAGCCAGAATGGAAAAGGATTGCATCATAATACCTTTCATTACAGGGCTAAGGAAAGAAAACAAAGCTATCCCATTCCACAAACCCTTTATTTTTATTAAATGTGGAGGGGTGCTATTGGTTAATAAGATCATATAGGTTAAGAGTGTACATTTCTATGACACGTGTTCTGTATATTGCATTGTGTGCCCACCACCCACGGTCAAATTGACTTTTGTCACCATATATTTGGCCCCCTTGACCCTTTGCCACCCATCCACCCCTCTTCCCTCTGGTAACTACCACACTCTTGTCTGTGTCTATGAGTTTCCATTCTATATCCCACATGTGAGTGAAATCCTATGATTCTTAGCTTTTTCTGCTGGACTTCACTTAGCATAGTACTCTCAAGGTCCCTTGTTGTCACAAATGGCAGCATTTCATCTTTTCTTATGGCTGAGTAGTATCCCATAGTTTACGAGAATATGCACCACATCCTCGTTATCCAATCCTCTATCAGAGAGGACCGATGCTACTGCGGAGTGGGGGAATGTGGCCCAGACAAAGTCCTGCCTCTATGACTTAGCAACAAATGAAGGAGAATTTTACCATCAAAATTATAATTACTCTAACATAAAGTGACTATGTTATGCGTCTTAAGATTGTTAAATTCCTCTTGTTGACGGGATCCGAGAAGACTTCTTAGGAGAAAATGTATTTTCAGCTGAGCCTTAAAAGAAACGAGCAGAGGCACAGAAGCAACAAGCACAGAACGCCACACAGTTCCTGCCCCAGGCTAAAGTTCCTCTGAAACCACCATCCGAGTCCCCACTTTGAACACAGCAAGCGGCTTTCCTGAGTGTTTTAAACCCTCCAGTTTGCCTCCAAGGATTGTATTTATGTGTTTGTTTATTTATTCCTTCTTTCTTCCATTTCTTTTCTTTGTTTACTTACTTATTTAGTATTTCCAAATAATTTTAAATACCAGGATTGGTTCTAACAGGAAAAAAAAAAAAAATCTGGAAAGCACCTCAACTAATATGAAGATTCCCATCCTTCAAAATGAGTAGAGAGATTGTACTTTTAAATTTCAGTACACAGGTATATATTTTTTACCCAGATAAGACTTAAAGTTAGCTCAAAAATGTTAGTTTTAACAGCTTGACTCGTCAAATTTTTATCTAACTCCACCATCCCAACAACTCCAATGCTTCCTCTTCTAGTATCTAATATGTAGCTACTGCCTACTAGATACCATTTCTGCCAAGAAATTAAGAGGCCCTTACTCTTTTTGATTTATCCTTCCCCCCACACATGGACTTTACTGCACACATACACACACTCACACACAGATATTGTGGGAGAAAGAATAAAATTCTGTCCCGACGTATGTCCTCATTGTCATAAAACTTCCTCGAAAGCCCAAAGAAGAATGCATTATCAAGAGAGAGTGTGTGTTCAGTTCAGACACTTATAATAAGTTCAGACTTATAAATCAGCCCCTGATGATAGACTCCAAAAAGAAAAACAAACACATACAATCCGACATAATGGTTGTCCAAGTCTTTTCAACTGCCTTGGCAACAAAGAAATAAATGTATTTCAAATGAGCTTCTTTGCAAGGACTAATTTATATAATCTTTTTATTCTTTATATTTTACTTTTATACTTATATTATTTTTATCCATATATTATTTTTTACTGCTACTACTTTAGTACAAGCTTATTGGATATTTCAGAAGATACAACTAAGAGAAAAGAAGTCTACAATCCAGTCATCGCTCTCTGTTACAGAATAGTTTGTGAGTGCCTTTTTTCTTTTAGCTTATAATTTCTCTGAAGCTAGAGAACATATTTTGTTTATCTTTTAAGACTTCAAATATATGCACATAATTAGAAGTTTATAAATATTTAAAACCTGAATTTCCACCTGGCTGGTGATAGGGTGTAGAGAAGTATATGAGAGACTCTTCCAAACCACACAGCCTGCCACGGGTCCCTCATCCACACGATCCCCTTTGCTGGGAGACTCTAGAACAGTGATTTGCAAACTTAGCTGCATACTGGAATCACCAGGCCAAAACTTAGGCAGGCTTCTCAGCCTTGGCACTGCTGTCAATTTGCCCCGGATGATTCCTTGTGGTGGGGGCTGGGCTGTGCACTGTTGAGCAGCACCCCTGACCTCTGTCCCCTAGATGCCAGAGGCACCCCTCTTCCCAGCTGTGATATTCAGAAGTGTCTCCAGACACTTTGCCTCTGGGCGACATAGTTCATTTCATTTGAGAACCATGGCTCCAAACCACTTAAATCAGATTCTCTGGGGATGGGATCCAGGGGCATCAAGACTTTAAAAGTCCCTGGGAGACTCTAGTGTGTAACTCAGCAAGCTCCGAGAGAATGACATTATATCTACCACCAGGCCCCAGCACAATGCCTGGGCGTGGTCAGCTCTTTAAAAAGCAACAATTAACTAATCCATCAAATGGTAATTGATTGAAATGGTACGTGATTAATTAATAGTAATTAATTAATTAATGTGACGGGGAAAAATCTCAGTGGGGTAGGAACAATCATTTGTAAAGTCTCATAATCTAATTCTCAAAACACGATCAATTCACACTCCCCTACTGACGCAGCTGAAAATCACTGGGTTGGACTCCACAATGAAAGAACTGAAACAGCCTTACAGACGACTTAGTCATTGGCTTTCAGGCTGTGTTCTGCCAAGTCCTAGATTTTCTTGGTAGGACCTCAAGGGTGGCTCAGAGGGATGAGGAGAAGGCCAAGCAAGTGGAGGTCCAAACTTCATGCTATCGCCCCAACAGAAGCATTCTGCTGTTATTAAGTAATTCAGCAACTATTTCCCGAGTACATACATTTGCCAGATTTATGGTAGTGCTAAGGATATAGAAATAAGGAAAACAATTACCTTTCTTATAATTCATAATCATATGTATTTGTTGGGGTTCAGCATGAGATTTCTTCTGAAAAAGGGTTCTTCTTCAGTAGATAGATAGATAGATGCATAAACCCACTAAATGCCCACTTCTCTATTTTATAGATAGAGAAATTGAGATAAAGTGAATTACATAATGTATTTCGTCAAAAAAATGTAAGAGAATTTTGGTGGAGTCTGTAAGGTTTTCTATGTACACTATCATGTTATCTGCAAACAATGACCGTTTTACTTCCTCCTTTCCAATTTGGATGTCTTTTATTTCTTTTTCTTGTCGAATAGCTGTGAACTTCCAATACTATGTTGAATAGAACTGGTGAAAGTGGACACCCCACCCTTCTCAACAGCATGGATGGAATTGGTGGATGGAACTGGAGAGCATTATGCTAAATGAAATAAGCCAGGTGGTGAAAGACAAACACCATATGATCTCACCTACAAATGGAACCTAATCAACAAAACAAACAAGCGAGCAAAATAGAACCAGAAACATGGAAATAAAGAACAAACTGATGGTGACCGGAAGGGAGAGGGGGATAACAGTGGAAAGGAAGGGCAGGATCAAGTCAAGGAATATGTGTAAAGGACCCACGAACAAACCAAAGTGGGGGGCAGGGGGGTTGAAGGTGGGAGGGTAAAGCAAGGGAGAGTAATGAGGGGGAAATGGGGACAACTGTATTTGAACAACAATAAAAATAATTAAATTTAAAAAATAAATTAAAAAAAAAACAAATAGAAACCACCCACCCAAAAGATGTAAGAGTCAAAACTAAAGCCTGTTTCTTCTAAAACCAGGTGCAGTAGTCTATCCATACAACATTCCATGCTTTAAAGTAGTGTTCCATGCAAAAGCTGAGCCTGCGTGCAAAACCAAGAAACCTAGTCATTCCAACTCTCTCACGCAGCCGAGTCATAGACAAATGGAATTGCACATAGCATGGTGTATTTGTCAAGATGACTTTGGTTACAAGCAATGATAAATCCATCCTAAACTGCATTAAACAATACAAGGAATTTAATGACTGAAATAACTAAAAAGTCCAAGGTAGGTTTTGTTTCAGAAGACTGATCCAGTGATTAAAACAATGTGACTGAAATGTAACTACTAGCCCTCATTCCTCAGCAGTATTTCCTTAGTCATTCCTTCCTTCCTGGTAGCCATTCTCCTTGAAGTTTTAAGAATATCAAAACTTCCTTCAGGAAGTAAGTCTTAAGTTTTATAAATTCTTCCTTCCTTCAAGAAGTAGCAGGTTTTAAGTATTTTAAAACTTCCACCTATCTTGAAGTAGTAGGTTGTGTTTTAAAACTTCTTCCTTCAAGAAGTAGGAAGTTTTAAGTGTTTTAAAACATCTTCCTTCCTTGCTTCCAGCAGTAACTTTTAAGTGTCTTAAACCTTCTCCCCTCCTTTAAGAAATAAGAAAGTTTTATGTGTTTTGAAATTTCTTCCTTTCTTCAAGAAGTATTAAGTTTTAAAACTTCTTCCTTCCTTCAAGAAGTTCCTTTAAGACTCAAAACTTACTTCAAGAAGAAGTTTTAAAATGTTTCCAGGCTACATATTTCCAGCAGAAAAAAGAAAGCCTACTGACCACAATTGGAATCCCAGAACACAGACTCATTGGTCCTAATTGGCCCAGTTTATCAGCAGTCATCTGGGCAAATACGCTAATTGGCTTAAGGTGACCAAGGACCACAAGAATCCACATATGGATGGGAAATTTGAAGTACTTTTTATAAAAGAGGAAGGGAGGGAGGCAACCAATAAGTGAACATACTAAACTGGTTATTCTAAGGTATTGTATCTGAGTCTGAGAAGCCCAGAAAGCCAGTGAGAATGGTATTGAGAGATGTCAACTTCTAGAGTTTATTAAACATTCAAATATGAACACCAAAGATTAATGGTGGTAGGGTTTCTGGTTATGCCTATCTTTGTTACAATGTTATGCATATTTCAAATTATTTATAAATATCTAAATCATCTGAGTAAAACAAAGCACTCTTGACTCTTGCATATTCAATGGTACTTTGTTTTGGTATGCAGTAGGTAGCAAATAAAAATTGTAAACTTATTTATAATTTTTCCTCAAAAGTAAAATATACTTGATTTGTTTGTTCCTGAATGCTGAATCACAACAAACAAAATATGCTGTTTTTGCTTTAAATATAATTGACATAATGGCATATTAGTGTGGGTGCTAATTATTCCTTATAATTATAAATATTGGTTCTTCAGGTTTTATTTTTTTAGTGTGTTGATTTGATGTAAAAACAATGTTTTCATGAAGCCAAACTTCAGCCTACACAGACACCACTAACAGTATCTGTCATGTCTTCTTCACTTTTGAACTTATAACAGATCTGAAATTGGATAACTTAGTAGAAATTGGAAGAAAGTGCAATGGTAAGGGATTTTTCAATTTTATTTCTTCCATCTTATTTCTTAGAAAATTAAGAAAGATATTTCTTAAGCAATGTGGTAAATAACTGATAGATTGCCTTCAGTGTTTTGATTTTCCGTTATTTGATCTGCGGGTGAGGTCAGGCTCTTTGAATGGCTCCTTTGAGCTATCCCATTCCCTCCCGCTGGCTTTCCAGAAAAGCTGCCCTTTAATCCTCTTACTATTTACACAGTTTCACACTCACTCTCTTGATCCTAGTTCTTCCCGACCCCTTCCTGTTGTCCTGTCAAACTCATTTCCTGTTTACTGACTGCCCCAGCCTCCTCCAGACCCGAGGCTCAGCTCCACTGTGACCTTCCCTTCCCTTCTTGTCACTTGTGCTGTTGCTCAGCTCGCTGGCTTCAGTTGTTCCTGGTAAACATTCCTCCTATGCCCGACCTCTGTCACAGCCTATCCATGGACAGTGTTTACCTGGGACCAACATTGTCCTGGAAGCGGGACTGCAATGTGAAAGGTAAAGCCCTGGCTTTCCCATCATCCCAGGTGACAATTCTGAGGCATGTTCCACATGGTTGCTCAGCAGGCCCCCGATGGAACCGCACTCCTGTTGCCTGCAGTGGTAACTTTTACTGGTTCTCTTTCCCTGCCTCACTTTCCTGCTCCCTTACTGGGCTGCCTTAGTTCACATCCCAAATACCCACCTTTGCCCAAGTCTTTATCGCAGGGTCAGCTTTGGGAAGCCCACAGGCAGATAACCAAGATATGTATTCGATTTGCCAAATGATAATCGTACTAGATACTGGGAATATAACAATAAACAAGGTAGATACAGTCTCTCTGGGAGAGGATAGCAAAGACTTTTAAGCTCTAATCGTAATTGCCATCATATTATTATTATGTGCATTTTTGTGCCAACTAAGATAGACAATAGTTACATAGATTTGTCTCACTTATTGGAATAGATGTTGGCTATAAAGAAGACTTACTTTTAGGTATTTATTTAATTAATATATTTACGGTATTTATGTTTTCCTTTGTCCTACCTTATTAAATTAGAGTTTAGGTCCTACTCAAAAACTTTGTCCCAATTCCAAGAAAAAAATCAAAGTTAAGAGTGCTATAAATAGACCCAGGCACAGCCTATTTCTTAGCCTACCTTCCCCTGTCAAATCTGTTGCCCATCTGCAGGTTCAGCACTCACCAGAAATTCTAGAACCAATCCTAAAACTCAACAAAAAAAATATAAATAGTTCTTGCCGAGGACCTTAGTGTTCAACATTAGGTCACCTTTTACCTCAAGTCACCCCAATTTATAACACAATTTTTTGTCTTATTCCTGAGACTTGGTGCCCACCATGAATTGTCTTCTAAGAACTGAGCTGCTTCCTTATTCTTGGTCAACATCTAGTGTATCAGGTGCTTTCGATCACAAGTGACAAAAAAAACAACCCAAATGACTGTAATAAAAAAAGAATGCATTGCTTCAAGTAACTAAAAGGTCCAGGTGACTGAAAGCTGTCTTTAGGCATTACAAGATCCGAGGTTTAGTGTATATTTAGGGCTTTGTCTTCACTTCCCTACCGATGCCCAGCTCTGCCCATCTCCTTGTATCAGCTCTTCCTTCAGTATGGCTCCCTTTATGGTACTAGAACTGGCTGCCACAGCACCAAAGAAAGAAGAGAGCATGCACATTGTTGCAGTCTTAGTAGAAGTCCTGACCCTCGCCATGATTGATCCATTTTAGGTCATGGACAGTATGCTGCTTGGCTTAAGTCATTCAGGGTTCACCCTTGAAGCTAGGTGGGGTCAATTCCATGCTCAGCAGGTCACTTTGGAAGAAGATCCGTGGAAGAATACAGGGAATGGAGGCTGGGCACCATGGACAAGTGTCTACTACACCTACATTGCAGTTCTGTGACTCAGTAGTTTCTACACCGATTCTTAGACCTTAGTCTTTTTGTCTATGTTACCTGCCTTCTTACCCATGCTATGTAGCACTAGAGCTTGCCTTGTTCTTTCCAACAACCCTTCTGGGAATCTGGGCATGGGAGTCTACTGACTAACATCATGGAAGTTGAATGTCTGGGGTCCTGCCCAATAAGCATCACTTTATTTCTTCTTACTCTGCCCCACCAATATCCCAGAATGCTCTCTTGAAGTCCCAACAGTTCAGTTTCCTTATACCGTACCATCTTGACTACCGTAACTTGCTTGTTAGATTGATACCGCTGAGCATCTGTAACCAGGTCTGTTCACAGGCCAAACATCAGGTCTGTCTCTTAACTTCTTTCTGGACTCCACAGTTTGTGCCATAGTTTGTCAGGGCACTGCTGGGCCAGACCCAAGATATGTTATTTAAAGATAAATAAATAAATTTTTAACCTTAAAATTATATACTTAGAAAGTGAGAAAATCTAATGAAAACACAAATACAGTTATTTAAAAAATTTTACAGATGTTATTTTGAAAAACACAGATTTAGACTCTTTTCTGGAAAGAAGAGTGGAAATTACAGAGTGCTTTAAGAAAAGTAATTTTATTATTTATCAGTGACATTTTAAACAAAGTATTTTCAAATAAAGATTTCTATGGTGGTGAAACTAGAGCGCCACTGAATAATCTCTTAGGTTCCTTCCAAATATGACAATATTTAGAATAGGTTTAAATACTTTGTACATGGCTCATTTGTTAACTTAAGTACTGTAGTTTTCAGACTATAAGACACACTTCTTTCTCCCCAAATTTGGGAGGAAAATGGGGGTGTGTCTTATAGTCTAAATGTAGCTTACATGGCTTGCAGTGGGGGGGACGGGCGCAGCGGTGGAGTGGGGTCACAGGAGGCAGGAGCAGGTAAAATATTTGACCACATTTTTTGCTTCAAAAATTTTTTTCTATTTTCGTCCTCTAAAACTTAGGTACATCTTATGGTCTGAAAACACGGTGCGTACTTCTGAAGTGCTTGAGAACAGCCTGTCTTTTTTTCATCATCTTAAACTTCTCATCTGCAGACTTATTTATAACATTAAGCTGCTCTAAAATCCTTTTGACTTCTTTTACATGGTTCAAAAACAAATTTTACCCCATGTCTCATCTGGTTCATTAAATTATTAACTAGCCAAAGCCAGAATTTTTAATATTTTGTGGTACTAGGAACTAGCCCTTGGACCCAGAGTTCTGTGAGTGGCTTAGGCATGTAAGACAGTTTCCGGTCCTGAAGATTGTTTCTCCCCACCAGGTAACTGTTCCCATCTCAAATGTCACTGCTACATCTTTTCGCAAAAGAAAGAAAAATAAACAGAATTTAAAATAATATGCTATAAAGATTGATTCAAAAGAATGCAATCCTTCCATTTCAAATCCTTCACATTGCTAACATTCGTGATTAATTAAATGTTAATTAAACTAATTTAGCTAGATTGATTATACATGTATTCAGGTTTCCTTTTAATGGGATATACATGTATCAAGAATAAACTTTGCACCCTGGCCAGTGTGGCACAGTTGGTTGGAACATTGTCCCGTAACCAAAAGTTGTGGATTCAATTCCCAGTGAGTTGGATTCCTAGGCACTTGCCTAGATTACGGGTCCAATCCCTGGTCTGGGCACAAACAGGAGGCAACCAATTAGTGATTCTCTCTCACATCCATGTTTCTCTCTCTCCCTTCCTTTCTCTCTCTCTGAAAAACAATAAAAGGAAAAACGTCCTCACCTGACATCTATATAGATATAGATATAAATACAGATATAGATACACACATATATGTGTACATATACGTAAAGATATGTAAATGAATGGTCTGTCCAGAAAAAGTCCAGCCGTTGTTATATAACAAGAACAGTTTGCGTGACATTGATGTAGCCTGGCAACCAAGGAGAGTAGACTGCAATGCGTGTACGTGAACAATGACAACTTCACTGTACCAGTCAGTGGGGGCGGTTGATGTTGAGTGAGCATGTATACTGCGTGGCTGTCACATTCAAAATGACTGAGCGAGTAGAGCGATGAATCTGCATCAAATTCTGCGTTAAGCTTGAACATTCCTCTGGATAAACTATTTGGATGATGCAGAAGGCTTTCAGGGACAATGCAATGAGCACAGTGCAAATAAAAATGTGGCACAAATGCCTCAAAGATGATCGAGAAGGTCTGCAAAAAGCAGGACACCTGAGGATGTTGAACGTGTGCGGGCTGTAGTCAACAAAGATCGGCCACTGACAGTGTGAGAAATAGAAGCTGATCCGGGGATTCCCAAAACTACTGTGACGCAGGATCTTGGCGTGAAACGTGTTGCAGCAAAATACATTCTGTGGCTTCTGCTACCAGAGGAAACAGAGCAGAGGAAGCATCATGCAGCAGTTGCTAATGATGCTGGGAGAACTGTGTGAGGTCCCAAGGTACCTACTTTGAAGGGGATGGAGGTGTCATTGTCCTGTGTACACTGTTTCTTGTATCTTATATGTTCTTCATTAAATGTTTCTATTTTTCATATCACATGGCTGTGAATCTTCTGGACAGACTATTACTCATAAAAAATAGAACTTAAGAGTTCAAAAAATCTTAAAAATATTCAACTACAATCATACACCTAAGTAATTTTCAAGGGTATTTCTAAAAGATTTAGTTGTTTCACTGCTAAACTAATACATACGAAAGTTCTCTATTGTCTTCTGAAGATAAAATCTGTGTCTCTCAGGAAAGAAAAGTCAATTTTACCTGATGATCAGTGAAGGCCCACCACTTCTTCCAAGTCTGAGAAGCATGTAAGAGAATAAATACAATGTTGATCCTCTTCAATGTTGGCGTACCAGGAGCTATTGTAATTTTGAAATAATTTTTCCTGTCAGATGACGTAGTTATTTCCTAAGGAAATGAAATATTTCTTCGCTTGGCAATCTTTTTCTGCTTCCCCAAACATTTTCACTCCTCTGTGTAAATATTAAAGCATTTATTGTTTTCCATAGCATGAAGTTAAATGAGGTACAGAAATTACTAAGTGATGGTTAAAACAAATATTGACAAAAAATATGTCTAACCTTCTTAGGTTTTTTTTTTCATTACTATTTAACACTGCTGTGTCATCTCCTTCCAAGAAGTCTTGTTGGACTTAGGCTCCCTTAATTAACTGTCTTGCCTCTGATAATATCTTGGACACGTCTCTGTCATTGTATTTATCACACCGTGTTATAACTAAGTGCTCATGTGCCTGTCTCCCACCTAGACTGTAAGGGAAGTGTTATCTTACTGGTACCTGTGCCGGTGAGGTACTGTTAATACTGCACATACAGGTACCAGCACGGCATGGGTCCTGCGCTCTGGGAGGTCACAGGGTTATAATCTGGCTTCTGTACTAAGCTCCCTCGCCTTGCGTAGAGATTGCAAATTAACAACTACGGCCTACAAGAAGCCTATGGATAGTTATCTTTGTCTCATAATATTTTAGAAAGCTTTGAACCAACACTTAAAATGTGGGTAATTTTATATAAATCTCAAGATTTCAGCTAATCTCTAAATATCAGAGGGTCTGGCAACACTCAGTCTGCTTTCTCGAATGGCCTTGATTAACTGCTACCGAGCGATAGTGACTCCTTCACACGGGGTCTGCACTCCCCAGTTTACCGCGGTCCCCGCTGCTCCTTACACGCCTTGATACCAAGACCGAACAGGGATCAGTTGCCTGATATTCTTTTGGTGTATGTTTTTCTTTACACATTTCCTTAAATTAAAAAAAAAAATCTAGAAGACCAAATGATTTTTAAAAATATACTGACCTGTTTTATTTATCTGCTCACCTGAACTACTTCAACAGCCTTCTGATTAATACATTCAACATACTGAAATGTGTGCCCCTGGGTCTCACCGGGCTCCTTGTCGCCGCTTACTCCCCCATTCTCACCCACCCATGTACCCCAATAGTGCCATTACTCTTTCCTAGGACCTTTATAGTAGTGCCAGTAGTGGTACAGCAGTAGTAACAAAAAAACAGGTAATACTACCAAATCCTAACTCGTTGCCCCACACTGTTCTACATGCCTTACTTGCACTAACATTTAATACTTGCATCAGCCACGTGAAGGGGGTGCCATTATTCCAACTCTGCGTGGACTCGGACCGATTGCACACAGACACAACCCAGTAGCGCCTCACTTCATGCCTGCACCTCACACCTTGCTGCTCCTGCCCAAGGCTTCCCTGTGGTTGCGGATGTCATGGACAACCACGTGGTGCAACTCGGAAGAGAGTCAATGCCTCATCGGGCAAACGTTTGAACATTAGGAGGTAGGAGTCAGCGGATAAATTCCTCCCCTCAGGAGTTAGAGAGATCATGTGTACCTAATACAAGTGTCGGCCGGCCCTGTAACACGTTTGTTATGTCCGTCCCCCCTCTCCCGTCTCAGTCCCCTCTCTGTCATGCTGCTCCCTAGGACTGTGTGGGTAGAGTAGCGGTATGATCACATCTGCCTCAGGCGCTGCTCTCTGGGAAACCCAGACTGAGAGAAGCTTCGATACTTCTTCCTTCTTTCCTTCCTTTTTTTTTTTTTTTTAGATATTGTTGTTGTTAGTAAGTGATAGAAAAACAAACTTGAACTAAATCAAGGGGCTGAAAGGATCCTGTAGTATTTCCCGTAGCAGGGGAGATAGGGATACCGTGAGACAATTGGGCCTTAGGAAAACTGGAAACAACTCTCTCTCTCCCCCACCCTCCCTCCATTCCCTCTCTCTCTCTCTCTCTCTCTCCCCCCTTCACACACACC
>PVJI01026515.1:0-18945 GCA_004026765.1 Micronycteris hirsuta | reverse complement strand
TAATTTTTTTTAATTACTTTATTGTTGTTCAATTACAGTTATTTGCATCCTCTCCCTCCCCTCCCCCCTCCCGCAGCCCCCACCTCCCCCACCAGCCTCCCTCCTCCCCCTTAGTTCCCTCCATGTGTCCAGGACCTAATTTTTAACTATCTCTAACATAGTTCAGACCTAGTATAGCTCTGGAAAATAGAAGGCCCTCCATAAATGCTCTACTGAAGCATATTGTTGAGTTAACTTTTGTGAGCCCCTCCTTGTGCTAGGTCCTCTGCTAGCTGCTGAGGAAGAAACAGAGGCAAATAGAGAGAGTGAAAAATTTAAACATAAACTTTATGTTAAAGCTTAAAAGAATATAATTTAAAATGCAAGGCATGAAAACATCTAGCTTTACATATTAATTTCCTTTTTACATCTTTCAGTAACTAGCCCTGCAAGTTGACAAGTATTGATCATTTCATATACATATCTCAGGCATATTAGGAAAAGACAGAGAAGCCAATTTGAGTTTTCTCTTTGGGTAGTAAAGAATGAGATGTTTGGATACAACCCTGACTGTTGGATGGGTTGGTGACTGTGGTATAAACACAATAAAAAATCCCAAGGCAAGTTTTTAAGTATTTCCATGTAAGTTACTTTCTTTAAACTTCTCAAATGTTTTGTAGGATTGGTATTATTATTTATATTTTTTTAAAATGCTGTTCCTCTTCCTAGAAGATCTTTCTTCCAGGTCAATCTCTTAAACACTCCTCAGGAGCCAACTGCAATAACACCCCTCTGTGATTCCTTTTCTCTAATTCCAACCAGATATGTAAGCCCCTTCCTTTCTGCTTCTTTAAGACTTTGTGTATTCCAACTTCTGGCCAATATGGAGGCATAGGTAGATACTCTCTGCTTCCTTCCACAACCAAAAGAAGGACAACAAATTTAAAAACAAAACAACCAAAACAGCCAGAAAATAAAACTGTCTAGAAGTCCAACAACCAAGGAGTTAAATAAGAAACATTCATCCAGACTGGTAGGAGGGGCAGTGACAGGCAGCCAGACCAGAGAGGACATGCAGCAAGGTGGTGGCTGGAGGACCGGGAAGGTGAGGCAGCAGCTGGTGGAGCAGCTAGTTACACATTCACATGGGGATAAGCCAGGAAGAACAACTGGGGAGTGAGACAGATGTGCAACCCAGGGTTCCAGCATCAGAAACTAAAGCCTCAAAACCTCTGGGGGCAAAAACCTGTGGGGGTTGCAGCAGCGGGAGAAACTTCCAGCCTTACAGGAGAGTTCACTGGAGAGACCCACAGAGTCCTAGAAAGTATACAAAGCCACCCACCTGGGAATCAGCACCAGAAGGACCCAATTTGCTCGTGAGTAGTGGGGGAAGTGACTGAAGGAGGGGCCAGACCAAGCAGTGGCATCGTTCCCTCTCTGACCTGCCACCCCCACAGACAGCACCACAACGCTGAGATATGGGTTGCCCCAACCCAGTGAATAGCTAAGACTCCACCCCTCACAACATAACAGCTGCGCTGAGACAAAGAAATATGGCCCTAATGAAAGAACAGAACAAAGCTGCAGAAAAAGAACTAAGCGACAAGGGGATAGCCAACTGACCAGATGCAGAGTTCAAAACACTAGTAATCAGAATGTTCACAGAAATGATTAAGTACAGATACATAATAGAGGAAGAAGCGAAGGCTATGCAAAATGAAATAAAGAAAAATACATGGGGAACCAAAGTAAAGGGAAGGAAACCAGAATTCAAATCAAAGATTTGGAACAGAAGAAAGAGCTAAACATTCAGCTGGAACACAATGAAGAAACAAGAATTCAAAAAAATGAGGAGTGTCTTATGAACCTCTGGGACAACATTAAACATTCCAACATCTGAATCTGAGGGGTGCCAGAAGGAGAAGAGGAAGAGCAAGAAATTGAAAATTTATTTGAATAAAATAATAAAGGAAAACATCCCCAATCTGGCAAATGAACTAGACTTCTAGAAAGTCCAGGAAGCTCGGAGAATCCCAAAGAAGTTGAATTCAAGGAGGAACACACCAAGACACATCATAATTAAATTACCCAAGATTAAAGACAAGGAGAGAATCTTAAAAGCAACAAGAGAAAAGGAGAGAGTTACCTACAAAGAAGTTCCCATAAGACTACCAGCTGATTTCTTAAAAGAAACCTTACAGGCAAGAAGGGGCTGGGAAGAAGTATTCCAAGTCATGAAAGGCAAGGACCTACATCCAAGATGGCTCTATCCAGCAAAGCTATCATTTAGAATGGAAGGGCAGATAAAGTGCTTCCCAGATAAGATCAAGTTAAAGGAGTTCATCATCACCAAGCTCATATTATATGAAATGTTAAAGGGACTTGTCTAAGGAAAATAAGAAGATCAAATCTTTAAACAACAAAATGACAACAAACTCACAACTATCAAAAACTGAACCTAAAAAACAAAAACAAAAACAAAAGCTAAGCAAACAACTAGTACTGGAACAGAATCATAGAAATGGAGATCACATGGAGGGTTAGCAGTGAGGAGGGGGAGGAAGGAGAATGGGGGAAAAGGCACAGGGAATAAGAAGCATAATTGGTAGGTACAAAATAGGCAGGGGGAGTTAAGAATAGTACAGGAAATGGAGAAGCCAAAGAACTGACATGTACGACCCATGGACATGAACCTAGGCAGGGGAATGCTGGTGGGACATGAGGTGCAGGGCAGAGGGGGATAAAGGGGAGAAAAAGTGGGACAACTGAAGTAGCATAATCAATAAAATATACTTTAAAAAAAGACTTTATATTCCTCCACCGTGGCACTTAAGCAATTGTATTGCCAGTAAAGTTTTTTGTGTATGTTAGATGGTGAACTCTCCCCAGCCACTTCCCCATCACAAAAATAGAATTACTTATCTGGTTGAACTCTAGGAGCTTTTTTGGCCACCTTTTCTACCCTTTCATTCTATAGCCAATGAGTGACCAACTTTCACATTTTATTCCTAAATAACTTAGAGCCTTGGAACTCCTCTTACCTGAACTGCCATCACTTTAGTTCTCATCAACCCTGTGTCTCTTCAGGCTCTGGTAACAGCCTTCTAACTAGTTTCATTGCTTTTACTCTCATGGATTGTGTCCTCCTGCTAAAAACTGTCCAGTCATTTTCCATTGCAGCTTAAATAAAACCCACCGACCTTAATGTCACATGCAGGATCCCGTGTGATCTGGCTCTTCCCCATCTCTTTGGCCCCATTTTGTACTCTTGCTCGGTGTTCTCCAAACAGCTCAGCTTCTTCTTTGCTAAGTGTTTTTCTACCTCATGCTGTTCTCTCTGCCTAGAATGCTCTTCCCGTCACTCTTTGCCAAGCTAGCTCCTGTTCAATTTTCAGATCTTAGCACACTGTCACTCCCACAGAGTGGTCTTTGCAGAGCTCCTGGGATCTTTAAAGATTTCTGTTCCTTTTCTTTGTACCATTGATCTAAACTTGTATGTATGTATTGGGTTGGCCAAAGAGTCCATTTAATATTTTCTGTAAAATAAGACAAATTTTTCATTTTCCCCAATAATGTTATTGATTTGATATTTTGAATATTTTGGCTCTCTCCCACTATTAGCCTCTAGTGGGTAGAGGCCAGGGGTGCTACTAAACATTTTCTATGTATAAGACAGCGCCACAGCAAAGAATTATCTGGCCGAATTGTCAGTAGTATCAAGAGACTTCACAAACCACTTCTGACGTGTTTGATCAGTCACAGCACCTTCTCCATACACTGCACAAATCTGTGTGTGTGTGTGTGTTTCAGCTGCATTTTTACCTTTCTTGAAATAAAGCAAAATACACCAAAAATATTGTATATTTTCTTCCATCTTCAATATTAAAATGGCTGCACAAAAATTCACCAATTCTGATGTGTTTTTTTAAATGCACGCTGATATCAGAGCTGTCAGAATACAATCTAACAAAGTTATTTCGCATGAAGATGAAGACAACTAAGCACTACGAGAGCCGTTGGACAGAAAAACTAAAGAGACTTTTTGGCCAACCCAATATTTTCCCACCGTCTGTCTCCTCCATTGGAATGCAAGACTTGTTGGGGAACACATAAACCGAAATTTTTTTCACTATTATATATCTAGTACTAAGTTAGTGCTTGAGAGTGCAGTGGGCATTTAATACATATTTATAAAAAAATTGAATGAATGAATGATAAAAAGTATTGATACCTTCTTTAAATGCGACTATCTACTACTGTGGAATGGGCTCCTTATTTTTGTTTAGTGTGTTTCTCCCTAGTAAAGGTAACTCAAAATGTTTTTTTTTTTTTAAAGGCGAAAGATTTATACGCTCTGAAGAGAAACCAGAGTATAAAAATATTTTTTTTTAAATTTCCATTGTTTGTTGTAAATTTTCTGATTCCCCCTTCCCCCCACCTAACAGCATTTGCAAGGTGCTAATTGCCATCTAAAAATGTGCCACTTTCTGTCATGCACTTGTAAGTGGTTCTTCCTTGCACTCACCTGCCTCCCAACCCCCAAGTGAGAACGGGTGTCTTCACTTTGATTAGGGCTGTCAGGCAAGCCATTTTTGCCCCACTTCATAATGAGGAAACTGAAGCAAGCAAGAAGTGAGGTGACTTGGGTGAGCCAGGGCAGGGTCCCCAGGCTGCCGGTCAAAGAAGATGGTTGAAAAAGTCAGAAAAAGTGGGGAGGAATTCAAAGCATATTCTCAGTACAGGCTGGCAGCAAGGCTTCTGTAGGTAACCACATTTCACATCCTGTCCTTGGTTTGTAGTGCCCTGCTCTTCAGAGAAGGAAGCCCAAACACAGCCAACTCACAGCCAGAGAAGAAATTCTCACTCACAATATTTCCCTAACAAGATTTTTATTTGAAAGGATCCTAGCCAAATGAAAACACACACACACACACACACACACACACACGCACGCACGCACACACGCACACACACACACACACAGTGTTTTCTTCTTAGGCATGGTCCTGTATGTGTGTATATGTATATATGCATATATATTTTTTCTTTTGTATTTCTGACCACCCTGACATTGTAGTTTTGATTTTGTGGAAAGTTTCAAATTATTTTTCTGTAACTCCTTCCCCTTCCTGTCCTGGGGTAGAATGAATTTTCATGTTTCCAGCAGAAACAATCAGAGGCGCTGCTGTGCCTTCAGGTGCTGGGGGAAAGGGCAGAGTTGGAGCACATGGGCTGAGCCAATAAAACACAGCTGGGAAACAGGAAACCGGAGAGAAGTTTCCCCAGGTTGCCCCATCCTGGAGCCCTGCCATGCTCTCCTGTGAAGCCTAGCCAAGGTCTGGTTTCCTACCCGACTTCTTCCTGGGCTTGACACGTTGGTCTCCTCTTGGACCTTTCTTGCTCCCTGTTGCAGCCTCCCTTGCCCACCCTGCTGTCCATGGGTGTGACAGAGCCATCACTGAGCTTATTCCTGCTTCTTGTATTGCGTGCTGCTGTGCTGGTTACGCTTCTGGCAAAAACAGCATCAAGTATAGAAAGATGTGTCTTCTCCATCCCCACCATTATTTGCTCACTTTTC
Source organism: Micronycteris hirsuta (assembly GCA_004026765.1). NCBI lineage: Eukaryota > Metazoa > Chordata > Mammalia > Chiroptera > Phyllostomidae > Micronycteris > Micronycteris hirsuta. Next base: position 13,388 of record PVJI01026515.1, on the reverse strand, counting down.
CAAGTAACCCAGGAGAGTTTCCTTTAACGACAAACAAAACATCTGTAGTTAGTCCTAAAGAACCTGGGATAATTTATTACAACTTGTTTTCTGTTTATTTCACTGTTACAAGTATGAGTTTATACAATCCACCTGTGACTGGAGTTCCCCATTATCTTCCCAAAGGTTATCTCTGAGAATATCATTCAGACTGCTTCTGTGGCTTCCCTCTGGGCCTTTGCTGAACACTATACCCTTAGTTTTCAATGGATTTCCCTAGGGCAATGGCGTCAAACTCATTTTCACGGGGGCGGGGCGGGGTGCACATCAGCCTCAAGGTTGCCTTCAAAGGGCCGAATGTAATGTTAGGACTGTATAAATGTAACTACTCCTTAACTAGGGACAAGGAGCTTGATGCTGCTGCCGGGTAGAAACGAGGTGCCTGGCCGGATAAAACAAGGTGGAGGGCCGGATTCAGCCCGCAGGCCTTGTGTTTGCCATTGGTGCCCTAGGGTTTTCTTATCATGGCTCATTCCTCTAGGCTCAGTTCTAATTCTACCTCCTCCAAGTGAAGCGTACTCCAAGGACATGAGAGTAGGAGTCCCTGCTCTAGCACTGGGATTTCTGGGTTTGAAGCCCAAGTTACTCAGTCGCTAGCTATTCAACATAGAACTACTTGCTTAACATGTGCCTCAATCATCGTATCTGTATAATGGGAATAATATTAGTATCTGTTTCATAAGGCTGTTGGGAAGATTTACTGATTTAGAACATGTAAAGTTGTTATAATAGTTAAGTGCTCAATATCATTCTCTGTACACAGTCAAGATGGTTCTGCACAATAAATGGAACAAAGAAATATTTTTCAAGGTTACTATGTGCTGGGCCTCAGAAAGAAGGCACTCACAGCCTAGGGTGCTGTGTTTACAATGTTAAATTCTGAGTTAAATTTTTGTGGGGAATAAAGAAGTATCATAGAGGTGGGCCCTAAAGGATTCATTAAATCATCTCTGCTCGCATAGAAGATGTGTTTAATGCCACTACTTGTGAATAGAGTCTTACGTTCTTTAAAGATGCGCATTTGATAACATATGAGACTCAGTTCGTGTAAGAGGCCAATGTGTCAGTGACACACCAGCGCCACCACCACCATCATGCATGCTGACTCCATCACCACATCACCAGTGCTACCACCGACCCCATCCCCACAACTGTCACCACTGTGCACATCATCATCATCACCTCCATCACTATGGCCACCACCCTGGCCACTGCTACCACCACCATCAGCATAAACATACAAGTATACATATATATAATAATGACATCATGGTATTGACAAAACAAGTTAGCAGACATTGCTGATTTTCAAGATTACCCAACGACCTTATAAGGTAGGAATTATTTTTATCTGAATTGATGGGTGAGAAAAGTGAGTTTCAAATGCAATCAATTTTTTAATTTAGAGATTTTCTATTTTAGAAAGAAAATGATGTGGTGTTTTTGTGGGGCATATTCTCTTTGTCCCTTCAGATGACTTTTCACCCTCCCCCTACCTGCTCTATGTCTCATGAGGCTGACCTCAACAGATTGCATCACCCAGTTTCCTTTATCCTGAGCACTTATCTGGGTTCAGCCAGTGGAAGACACTAGCAGTAGACTGGAAGGAGGGAGGAGAGAAGGACTGAAATATTTATTCCCATCCATATGGTTTTGTAGTGACTACCCTTTCAATGGGAAAATTTTCTCCTACAGCCACAGTTCTCTCCTGGTTCCAGAAAAACTGCTCTCTCTATTTTCTTCTGACCGCAGAATAGTAACAGCTCCCAGCTATAGCTAGACAGCAGGTATTGTATCATCTCTCGTGTGCCCCCCTTAACCCGCCTCACGCTTCTGAGAACAGTGATGTAATTAAATACTTTTCAGTTATTTCCTCGAGTATGCCACCTGTTTCCTGCCTTGACCTCTGAATGATGCAGTTCCTACGATGAAGGAAGGAAGGAAGGAAGGAAGGAAGGAAGGAAGGAAGGAAGGAAGGAAGGAAGGAAGGAAGGAAAGAAGGGAGAGAGGGAAGGAAGAAATAAACTTAGGTATCTACCATCAAAATAAAACCACTATTATAATTTTAGTGTGTTTACCTTCAGTTTTGTTTGTCTGTTTTCTATGCAATTTTCCTGTAGTTGTTGCTGTGGTAGCCATTATTTGTGCTTGCTACCTTTTTCACTTCATGAAGTGTTTCGATTACTTTTTAACTTTGCCTGCTCTTCATGACCATTATTTTAATGACTGAATAATAATTCTGTTGAGAGTCCTTTTTTGTTGTTGTTAAAATGATGCTTTTTCCATATTTCAGTTGTATTTGTGATAGGGTCCCTAAACTATAATTTTTGGGTCAAAGAAAGTGAATATTTTTTGATTCTCTTATTTCCAAATTTGAAATGAAAGGGCTTTATTTTAGAAGTTACTAGTCTCGTTCTTTAAAAAAGAGATTTAAAACATTTGTGGTTATTTTCATGATTGTTTTGTCCCATATAATTTTTACTTTCTACGTATTTTTTTTGCTATTTCCTTCATCTTTTTTTGTTTTAGATTTAATGCTGAGCTTATTTTTATGATTTGTAAGGCAAACATTTTTGTTTTTTACTCCAGCAGTGGCTTTATTAAAGTCTGAGTGCATATTTATCTAATAATCAAAAGTAACATTTTACCAAAGTTTTGATATTTTACACACCAAGAGGTTTTGTTGCATTAATTTTGAGTTTTTACAAATATTGCCTTGCAATGTTTTTTCATTTTGACAACTATGTTTTTTGGGCATCCCCTTAAATTATGTTCCAAGGCAAGTGTCTCACTGACCGCAGCGTAATCCGGGTCCTAAGGCTCATCTCTTACTCGCTTTCGTACCTTGAGTCCTTAGCTTCAGTTCGCACCTGGAAGGCATATGCTACCTCCTGTTTGCTTGTTGATGTGATTTATTATGCTCCATCTCACATATGGAGCATTTTGAAACAGGACTCTCTAGCTGATTGGCATGAATCACTTCCCTGTCCATAGAAACAGGCTTTCCCATGCCCTCTGCTGCCTGCTCTCTGGGTAAATGAAGCATTTCTGAGGTGAAGGCTTTTGTAAATGTGCCTTAAAGCACTCTGTTTGCTTATCCCTTTCATTCTGATTGCCTTCCCTTACACGAATACTATCTAAATATTATGATGAGAAATAAAAACAAAACAAAAATACTGAAAGATGAAAAAGGAAAACCAAAAATCCATTCTTCTTTCTCCAGGCTTAAGCATTAAGCAAAAGTATAAAACAATTACAGTTTCACCTAATTGACTGCAGCTGTGCAAACAAACCAGCACACCAGGAGACTGGTGTCCCCCATCCCACCCGATGAACATCTTGATATCTGGGTCTGTTTCACTTTTGCCTAAGGCAAGGTGTGTGTAGGAAGAACAAAACCAGGCTCACTTGTTGAGAGGGGATGGGATCTATCCTTTCTTTGCAGTCAAACTGGAGCTTGAGCCCATGGGACTTGATTATTTTGAGGTTCTGATCTCCAGAACTCCATTACCAAGAGAAAAAGGGCCATTGGGTGTCAGAGCAGACTAATGAATTTCAGAACAATGGTTTGCTTTAAGGGCTTCGTCTTATATGTAGGGGCTGGGAAGTTTGTATTGGGTGGTCCGTGTGTGTCAGTTTGAATTTGTTGTGTGATTAAGTAGTACAAATTGTCAGTTACAAAACAGTCATGAGAGGCAATGCGCAGCATAAGGAATATAATCAATAATATTGTGATAAACATGCATGGTGCCAGGTGGGTACCTGAATTGATGGGTGAGAAGACTTGATAGACTGAATTGATAGACTTATCAGTTTGATCACTTTGTAAGTTATATAAGTCTCTAACCACTATGCTGTACTTCTGAAACTAATAACAATATTGAATGTCAACTGTAAGTAAAAAATAAGACTGTAAAAATCGGTTATGATCTCGTTTTATCCTTGAAAGCGTGTGTGATTATGCTCATTCTGTAGATGAGGAGATGGGGTTTGGAATGGCTAACGTGGAGGTTGAACAACTTCTCTCACCAGTGGCATGGAGTTTGCAATGTGGACCTTCGCTGCTAGCTTCTGAAGTCCATGTCTTTCCACGGCATCACATTCCATAGCCCGTGTTGTCTGCAGGGATCTGTGCCATCCAGTTTTCTGCCTTTCCCCTTAGTTCCATTCTGTGCTTACTTTCCAAACCGCCAACCTCATCTCCACGCTCTCCCTCTCAGCTGCTCCGTTACCTTATCCTCGTCACCTGCCTCTTTCAGCAGTGGGCTCCCTTGCTGTGTGAGATTCTTTCTCAGTGCCAGGGAGGTTTAAAGCTAAAAAGAGTCCCCGGAAAGGACTTCCACAAAGGGAGGAGTGATGAATCTTGGTAGTTTTTGTAAGATCCCTAGCACTCCAGAAGAGCACTTGAAACATAAGGTGCTAAATAACTGTCTTAAGTAAATAGAGTTTAAAGAACACCCACAAGGACCTCAGTTTTTAACATTTTATTTAATGAATTACTATGTTGATATCATAAATTAAGTTTTTACTATAATTCTTGTTAGTGTTTTCTAAGACCCCAGCATGATATATTTATTACACTTCATATTTCCCAGTTGAGTTTTATTTTATTTTATTTTTTTACTGTTGTTCAGTTAGAGTTGTCCCACGTTTCCCCTGTTGCCCCACCCACGCCCCTCCCACAGTCACGCCCCACCCTGTCACCCGTGCCCATGGGGCCTCTACCCGTGTTCTCCCCTGACTTGCCCCTTCCCAGCTGCATTTTAGTAAACAAAATAATGGATCTTCAACTACCATAGTATTTATTTTAAAATTTAATAAAAATATTAAAAACAACTACCATATGATCCGACAATTTTATCTCTGAGATATTTACTTGAAAAACATGAAAACACAAACTTGAAAAATGATCTGTATCCCTGTATTCATTACAGCATCATTCACAACGGTCAAGACATGGGAACCCAAGTGTCCACTGATGGATGAGGGGGCGAAGAAGATGTGAGATATATGTATATATATGTGTGTGTGTACATACACACACACACACACACATACATACATATATAGTAATTTATGAAATACACATGGGAATATTACTCAGCCATTAAAAAGAAATAAATTTTGCCATTTGCTACAATATGAATGGAATTTGAGGGCATTATACTGAATGAAAAAAGTCAGAAAAAGAAAAATATATGATCTCAATTACATGTGGAATCTTAAAAAAGGCCCAACAAATAGGCAAACAAATAAAAATACTGAGCTCATAGACATAGAGGACAGATTAGTAGTTACCAGAGGTGGGCAGAATGGGTGACGGTGGTCAAAATGTACAAACTTCCAGTTATAAAATAAAGTCCTGGTGATGTAATGTACAGCATGGCAACTATAGTTAATAATACCATACTGTATATTTGAAAGTTGCTAAGAGAGTACATCTTAAAATTCTCATCACAAGAAAAAAATGGTAATTATCTATGGTGGTGGATGGTAACTATATTTATTGCAATGATCATTCACAACATATGCATATATTGAATCATGTTTTACTCAAGAATCTACTATAATGTTATATGTCAATTGTATCTCAATTAAAAAAAAAAAAAAAAAGACATTCCCCGATGGGATTATGGGCAAGGGAAGAAGCCCCAGAGGTGACTGATAAAGGCCCTCTGATACTGGCAGAGGGCAGTGCTTACTCCACAGGAACTGTGGAACAGCCCTATTTGGCTTCTGTTGAAAGCAGCTCTGGGATATCCCAGCAGACAAATCGTATGTGGGAAAGATAAACTTCTGCTTAATGTGAGCAAGAGCTTTTCAGTAACGACAGCTGCCCAAAGATGAAATGGGCCAACACACAGAGCAGTGAGCTCCCTGTCTTCTAAATTATTTAAAGAGAGGCCACATAGAGATCTGTTAGAAAACCTAGAGAATGAGTTTCTACTACAACCTTGAAGTCCCGAGTTTGTAGGTTCAAAGAATTCTTACCACCGCCATAAAAAACAAACCAACCAACTAACAAGAAAAACTACATAAGACAAATAAAGACAACCTTAAAAAAAGGATTGGTCTAGAATATGTCAGGAAAGATAAAACATGGAAATCTATTTTATCTATTTTGGGCATTTAGATCCGTGTGAGCTCAGAGAATGATGCCTGAATCCAAAGTTCTGAATTCGAATTGGAAGTTCTGGTTTCTTCATGAAACACTAATTAGATATTTGACTTTGGATAAGTCTCTTGCTCTCTCTGAGCCTAAATTTTCTCTTACTTTAAAATGAGGTGATTGAGACACCTGATAGATGTCTCAAGAGCCTTTGAACTCTAAAGTCATTGATTCTGTGGTAGGGTGTGCTTATAATTAGGGAGAGTTTATACTCTCACAGAGGGTGCATGTGAGCTTCGGAAGGTAATAATGTAAAACAGCTCCTGCACACTAATTTCCTTCACACACGTCCCAGAGCCAGGGCAGTGGTGGTAGTGGCTGTTACCATCTCTCGTGTCCAAAAGACCCCTTGAAAGTTGCCTTGCATCCTCAGTCCTAGGGACATTTTTTGTGTGAAACATGACTTGCAGGCTATGAATCAAATCCAAAGGAATGTTTCAGGTTTGCTCTTGGCAAAGCCCTTCTTTCCTTGCTCTCTAATGAAGAATTGGAAGGCCAACAGAGGCCTCACGTGGCTCTTTTTGGCTGTTGCCTCCCTCTTTAAACAATGGCTGGATGAGTTCTGTAGGAAGAAAAGGAAACATATGGATTGAATTTCCCCCAAGTGCACCGTGGCCTAGGAATGGATTGGAGACTGGTGTGGGAGTAAGGAGAAAGGAAAGCTTTGGCACTGCACATTATGGAACTTAGTGAAACCTGGGTCCCCTGAGAAATGATGGGATAGGGGCAGGGGGTCAAGAACTACCCAGGTGCACTCTGAATTGACTACAGTAGGACAGACCTTTACAGGGGACGCTGGACAATGGAGAAGTGGAGTGACATTGTAATGGGAAACAGGGGAAGGATGCGGTCATCAAGTCAGGCAGAGGCATCCAAAATTGTCTGAGAGCCTCAAGTATCTGAATGTCGAGGGATCCTTCCTGAAGAAGGCAGGTCTGGCTCTATCCTGTACCTTGCGCAATGGGATTGAAAGTATGGAATTTAATTAAGTTTAATCAGAACAGCATTAAACGATGTGTATAACCCTACATCACTTGCCAAATTACTTAGGACTCACTAAATGCGGAGTCATGATAGGGCCTCTCTTGGTGATGTTGCACTGTATTTGCAGGTGGTGACTTGGAGGGGAAGAAAGAGTTTAGATTGTTTGAGAGTTAGAAGTACACCTTTGTGCTTTTGTATATTTGTGCTTCTATTTACAAAGCCTTCTCCTCCTCCTCCATCTTTACAACCAATCCTGCCTACACATTTGATGCCTGAGCTTCCTGCCATGGTGCCCATACTATCAGGATTATGATACCCTAGGACTGAAAAGCCCTAGAAGTCTCCCCCATTACATGTGCATGGGAAGTCTGGGAGTAATATGTATCTTTACTTGTGCATCCCTTATTCCAGACAGCTGTGAGCATGGTGTTGCTTTCTCTTGATTCTTAGCCTGGGTGTTTATTTCTGTCCTACCAATCTAGAGTGAAATCCTAAAAACTGAGCACTTGGCTGTTGGCCTGACTTCATCCTGGTACTTACTACCACCTTTCTCTGGAGAACCTTGTGCCTAACTTTTATCATCTTCTTTAGAATGATTTTTTTTTTTTTTTTAGTTTACATGTGGCACTGAGAATAGTAAATGTCCTGAAGACTATATGACATGCCTTGCCTCATTTCTTTGTATCATATTCTATCTAGTCTCAGACTAGATTAGACAATCTTGCCCATCTCGCTTGGACTCGGTTTTGAATTGCCGGCTCTAATGAGGGAGGGGCTGACTCTGCGGGCCGAAGTCCTCTTCCTCAGCTCCTAAATTTGTTTTTGTCTGGCTTTGCCCCTTCTTAGTGATGGGAGCTCCCAACATACGGTATCATCAATGAACTCATCATTTAAGACTTACTGTAATGTTATTTGTCCTGAGAAGGCTGTCTTTCTTCCTTCAGGAAAAATTCGTGGGTTCCTTTCCTGTGCTTCATACACCCACTTTACATTTATTATATTATAATTATCTGTGAACTACTTCACAGGGCAGCAACTATGCATACTTTCTGGTTAAATTATAATAGTGATATAGTCCCATTATCATTCCGTGTTATCTACTAGAGGACATGGCAAGACAAAGGAGCCCAATCAGTTTCTTGAGTATGAAATATTTAGTTCAATGCTCTACTCTTTATTACAAGAAAACTGACCCTCAAACAAGTTCAGTGGCTTAACCAGACCCTCAGTAAAATTTTTTAGAGCAAAGACCACATCTGATTTATCTTTGTACTTCTGATGGCCAGCTCAGTGTCTGGCACATGTTAGAAATCAATATGTGTATTGTATTGAGTTGAAAAAGAATGCTGGAGACCATAAATCTAGTTGGATGCAAGGTGAGGGCTGTAAACAGGTAACCTGGCTTTTAAACTCTTGGCCTATAGTCAGATTAAATCATAACCAAGATGCTCAAAGTATTACTAAGGAAAAGTAGAAGGTGACATGACAACATCGCTTAAATTTTAGTCTTGGCAGATAGTTCTTATCTATTTTTCCTTTTACCCGGATTACCGGATATCCCTCTTTATTGTCCTGTCCAAATCGTGCAAAACTTAAAATATGTGATTGGCTTAACACTGAGCAAACTATTTCCTTTCTTTTTGATAAATATTCCAGATTTTAAAAACACCTCCAAGTACAAGTCTACAATAAGATTTATTCAAGCGAGGACATCTATAAAAAGTAAAGGTTCTTCATGTCCTTTGGATGACTATTTCTGCAAATACTAGGTGCACATAGATGCTGAGAAATGTTTCCAGTAAATAGAATTAAATAAAAATAGTTAGAGGTGCTAGAACAGCACACCAGCGGGCTATGTGCAAGTTATGGCTGCCCATTTTCTCTTGGAGGATAAAAGGTCTAGTTAAGAGATTGGCCATCATTTCCTGTAAAGGGCCAATAAATATTTTAGGCTTTGCCAGCCATATAATCTGTGCTGCAGCTACTGAACCGTTATTGTAGTGTGAAAGCAGCCGTAGACAATATGGAAATGAACGGCTCTGTTCCAATTAAACTTTATTTACGGACACTGACATTTGAGTTCACACAATTTTCATACATTGCAAAACAGTATTATTTTCTTTCACTTTGAAAATGCAAAAAGCATTCTTACCCTACAGACTGTATAAAAACAGGCAGGCCCAATTTTGTTGGGGTAGTGTGCTTGGTCAACGCCAGGTCCAGTTAGTAATAACAGTAACAACAGTAGTAGTCACTTCTATTTACTGAGTCTGTTAGGTAGCAAGCACTAGATGCATTTTACTACCCATTTTTAAAAAATAAACTTTATTTTTTAGAACCACTCATTTTTTCAAATGAGGAACAAAGTTTAACTTGATCCATGTCACACAGTAAGTAAAAGAGCTAAGAATGAAGCCCAGATCTTTTAGTCTCAGAAGCTGTTTCTCACCATTATGCTATGTTGCCTCTTAATTTAAAATATGCAGCTTTACATGGCTCTTGTATTGACAAAATTATGGTTCAGATTTGCAGGCTTTGGTGGAGAGAGCATTCCAGTGAGAATTATGATACTTGAGTCTTAGTACCAGCTGTGTGAATAACTTCCTCATATAACTTTGGCAAAACTCTTTAATTTTCAGAGTCTTTTTTTTTTTTTTTTTTAATCTCTAAGACAAAAGGGTTAGAGAATGACAGTGGTTTTCAAAGGTACTGGTGATTTTGTCCTCCAGGGACATTAGGTAATATCTGAATGCACTTTTACCTCCATTTTGCCCTACATGACTGTGGGGGCGGGGGATACTATTGGCATCTAGTTGGTAGAAGCCAGGGATGCTGCTAAACATCGTCCAATGCACAGGACCGCCCCCCCCTCCCGCCGCCCCGCAACAAACAGTTATCTGATCAAAAACATAAATGGTGCCAACACTGAGAAAGCCTGGACCAGTATAGCTCCTTCCAGTTCTAAGAGTCTGATTTTTTTAAATTCATTTCCCTGGAACATATTTAATTAAAATCTAAGTCACTTCTTTCTGGATCACAGATTCTTCTTTCATAAAACAATAGAATTAAACCATATAATCCCTGAGATTCTTTCCAGCTTTAAAATGTTCAAGTCTATGATTAACAGGGGAACATTAAAATAAATGTTATGTTAGTAAATCCAAGATCATAGAAATCACTCCATATTTTTGTTTTAACTGCCAGCACTGCCCAACTCCCTCTTCTGCACAGGGCAGAGGCTTGCAGTGCATGGACGGAACCCAGCTTGCAGATGCGGGGGTTTTTTTTGGTTTTCTTTTTTTGCCTATAAAGTATATTAGAATTTTGCAACTTAGTGGCCAAAGTTTAAAAGACTGTTTTCAGTAAACATCCACATTTTTGGCTTCTCTTAAAAAATAAGAAAACCAAGCAACACTGGGCTTGATTTGGGCATGGTAAAAGCTGAGTAGAATATGCTTCTTTAGATGGGGCTAAGTTCCTCATTTCACCAGAGTTCCCACCTCAAAGGTTTGGATTGTACCTGGCCACCTTCATTTGTTTACACTACCTCTTCCATACCTGCCTAGTTCTATAGGTTGTTGAGTTTGCTACTCCTGCCCTCAAATTATCAGTCTATTCATAGAATTCCCAGAAATGCACAGAGTTGGCCACTTGGAATTGTGGAGTCTTAGAAGAAATGAAATAAATGTTAAATTCTGCAGTTGGGTCTAAGTAAACAAGTGGATGAGAACTGGATGGGGAGAAAGTCTTTGCAGCAGCTTATGGGAAATGTCTTAAGAGTTTTAATGGATAGTATGAGGCAATGGTGTTTTGTGCCTGCCAACACACTAATGTGATCCCTGGCTGCATTACTAGGAGTGCAGCATTCTGACGAGGGATGAGGTAGTCCTGCTCCTCTCTCTGCTGCTCAGATATATCATATTCATTTCTTGGCACTGTGTACCAAGTGTGATTTTAACAAGGAATTGAGCAAAGGATTGGTGAGGTGACTTGAAATACTTTTCTGTGAATGGGACTTGCAAAAGCTCAGGCCATTGATTCTAGAGAAGAAAGGACTCAGGAGCACAGGACGGATCTTTTCAAATATGGCACAGTTGTCCTGAAGAAGAGGGTCTGTTCAGCATCATGACCTTCAACACATGCCTCAGACCCCTCTCTGAGCTTCAGTTTTCTCACTTTTATCACGAGTGGGTTTTATTTGTAACCTTTTTTCCCACCCTCAAGAATTTTTTTTCTACAAAGGAATTAATCTTGAAACAAATGATTTAACTATGTAAAATAAAATAAACCTACGTAAAAGAAATTATTCAAATCAAATCAATCAAATTAATGCCCTAGTTGGGTGAGTGCAGAGTGGCCAGAACCTCGACTGGCTAGCTCTTCGTTCCAGCCTCTGAGGCCCCATCTGCAGAACGATCTAGATGTCTAAGATTCTTCCTAAAAATTCTAAAGCCTTCGTTTCCTGTGTCCTGTGTTTCTTGTCTGTGAGACATCAGGGAAGGCTTTTGAGATGAACTTGATGCTGAGATGAGCCATCAAAGGCAGGAATGGGGGAGAGATTGCCCTGGTGGACGGAATAGCACAGATTATGGATAACTATACAGTTTGTCTGAAGCACACTTTGTCTGAAGTAAGTCAGGACCTCATGACAATTGTTTAGTAAGAAATGTAGGTGGCCGTTTGGTCTTTGTTTCTTTAGGAAATTTTGGAGGCTGTCTCTTGTGAACATTTTGATTTTCTCTTTAACAATTAGTGCCCCTTCACTGCACCTCCTTTTTGGAGTAGCTGTGCAGTATGCAGACATCTCAATGATGAAGGCGGGCCCTGCGTGGTTTAAGCTGTTGTGGTAATCCCTTCTTCTTGACAGTGCTTGGTTCAGGAACCCATGCCTCAACCAGTCAATGTGCATAAGTCCCCAGCTATGGAGATTGTTGAAAATAAACTCATAGTCCAACTTGGGCATTGGTAACTCCAAGAGGGTGTTCGTTGAGGGCCCCTTTAGGAAACGTTCTTCATTTGTAAGAGAAAACTGAATGGGGAGACAGTTTATTTCTCCCTCTGGATATTTTGTTGTGGCCGTATGTAGATGAGAGACCTAGAGTTACTACAATCATTTCACTTCTAGCCTGAACATAAAGTTGGCTCAAGGAGGAAGGCTGAGTCAAGAGAGCTTTGGGGCTGTGGACCTGGAGCCACAGAAACATGCTGACCTCCAGTATTTTTAGGTATGTGAGCCAATAACTTTTCTTTTTTCCTTGTATTTTAGCCAGTTCTACTTGGGCTGTCTGTTTCTTAAGCTTAATGAATCCCAACTGATACATTAACTCATCCAAGCCAAAAAGGTTTCCTTCCAGTGGTGGGGGGAGCATGCTGAAGAGTATATCAGACACATTTTATGGCCAACCTTGCATTCTCTTGGCTTCACCTGTCCGTTAAACCTCTGATTACCTACCTGCTCCACCCTGACTCTGCAGCTGTCTAACTGTGCTGAGCCAGTTAAACTACCTGAGGCAGACCAAAAACAGGCTAGAAAGCATTTACATCTCACAGCACTTCTGGACTCAGATGAAGACCAAGCTGAAGGCATGAGATCTGGCTTCCTGAGCAGCTGCTGCAGGGGCTGAGTAATGCAACCTGGGAGTGTGGAGGAATTAAATCCCTGGAAGGCAAACTTAGAGCAATGGAACTCAGGAAATGTGAGGGATCTGGCAAATAAATTTCCTTTCCTATCCTCCCTTCAGTAGACTGAACCAAGGAGCACATTCTCCCCTGAATAGCCCATTTGGAGACAGCTCACGTACTTGCCTCATAAAGATGCCTTGCTGGAACGCATCACCTTGCATTCTTTCCTTTCTTTCTCTGCCTCACTTCCCTTTCTGCTCGCGTGCACAGCCATAGTATTGTACTTCCTAAATAAAGCATTAGAACTTAATCCTTGACTCAGGCTCTGTTTCTAGGAAAAGCAGCTGAGATATTAAGGAAAAAGCCCCCCAAAATGGTGTGGTTTTAATATTTAGAAAATTTGATCATTTGTGAAGATCAACAATCCAGGGAAAATGCACAGCATATAGTAAATATAGTGGTTAAGAGCTAAGACATGTATGTGTTTAAGCCTTAACTCTGTGCTTTACTAATTGTGTGATCTTGTTCAAGATTATGGAACTCCTCTGAGCCTCACTTTTCTCTTCTGTAAATA
>PVJI01026514.1:0-18923 GCA_004026765.1 Micronycteris hirsuta | reverse complement strand
GAATTATAAACTTACTTAAAAGCTAGGGATTACCGAATAATGTCGTCCTTGTTAAATACAATCTAAATTCAAAGCTGACTATGCATCCCAAACACATAAAATACATAAATAAATTTTTTATTGTTCAAGTACAGTTGTCTTCCAATTACCCCCACCATTCCTGCCTGCCCCATGCATCCCCACCTCCCACCCTTGATCCTATCCCCTTTGGCTTTGTCCATGTGCCCTCTATACATGTTCCTTGTAGACATTATCTCTTTTTCCTCCCTTTAGTCCCCTCCCCTCTTCTCTCGGGTTACTGTCAGTTTCTTCTTTATTTCAATGTGTCTAATTATATTTTACTTGATTGTTTGTTTTGTTGATTAGGTTCCACTTATAATTGAGATCATAAGGTATTTGTCTTTCACCACTGGCTTATTTCACTTAGCATAATACTCTCCAGACCCATCCATGCTATCACAAAGAGTAGGAGATCTTTTTTTCTGCTGAGTAGCATTCCATTTTGTAAATATACCATTGGTTTTTGATCCATTCACTTACCAATGGGTGCTTAGGTTGTTTCCAACACTTGGCTATTGTAAATTGTGCTGCTATGAAAATTGGGGTGCATAGGTTGTTTTGGATTGGTGTTTCAGGGTTCTTAGGGTATAATACCAGTAGTGGGACTGCTGGGTCAAAAGGCAATTCCATTTTTAGTTTTCTGAGGAAGTTCCATACTGTTTCCCACAGTGGCTACACCAGTCTGCATTCCCACCAGCAGTTCAGTAGGGTTTCCTTTTTTCCACATCCTCTCCAACACTTGTTAATTTGTTTATGATGGCCATTCTGATTGGTGTGTAGTGGTATCTCATAGTGGTTTTAATTTGCATCTCTCTGATGGCTAGTGATGCTGAGCATCTCTTCATATGTCTCTGTGCCTTCTGTATGTCCTCCATGGAGAAATGTGTGTTCAGGTTTTTTGTCTATTGGGTTGTTTGTCTTCCTGGAGTGGAGTCGTGTGAGTTCTTTATATATTTTGGAGAACAAGCCCTTGTCTGAGGTATCATTGGCAAATATGTTTCCCATATGGTTGGTTCCCTTTTCATTTTGTTGATGTTTTATTTAGCCATGTAGAAGCTTTTTATTTTGATAAAGTCTCATTTGTTCATTCTTTCCTTTATGACCCTTGCTTTAGGGCACATATTGATGAAAATATTGTGGAGTGGAATATCTGAGATTTTTCTGCCTATATTCTCTAGAACTTTTATAGTATCACAATTTGCATTTAAGTCTTTTATCCATCTTGAGTTTATTTTTGTGTATGGTGTAAGTTGGTGGTCAAGTTTCATTGTTTTGCTTGTAGCTGTCCAGATCTCCCAAAACCATTTGTTGAAGAGGCTGTTTGTACCCTATTTTATGCTTCTGCCCCATTTATCAAATATTAATTGACCATAAGGACTTGGGTTTATTTCTGGGATCTCTATTCTGTTCCATTGGTCTATTTGTCTGTTCTTATGCAAGTACCACATTATTTTGATTACTGTGGCTTTGTAAGATAGTCTCATATCAGATATTGTGATCCCTACTAAATTAAAAGGATCATACAGCATAATCAAGTGGGATTCATCCCAGAGATGCAAGGATGGTACAATATTTTCAAATCAACAAACATAATAAATCACATAAACAAAAGAAAAGACAAAAATCACATGATCACATCAACAGATGATTAAAAAGCATTTGATAAGGTATAGCACTCTTTATGATAAAAACACTCTGAAAAGTGGGAGTAGAGGGAGCATACCTCAACTTAATAAAGGCCATATATGAGAAACCTATAGCCAACAACATACTCAATGAATAAAACCTAAAAGTTTTTCCACTAAATCAGGAACAAGACAAGGATGTCCTCTCCCACCATTTCTATTCAACATAGTATTGGAAGTCCTAGCCACAGCAATCAAACATGAAAAAGAAATAAAAGGCATCTAAATTGGAAAGGAGGAAGCAAAACTGCCATTGTCTGCAGATGACATGACAGTGTACATAGAAAACCCTATAGACTCTACCAATAACTTTTGACCTAATAAGTAAATTTTTCAAAATAGCTGGATACAAAGTCAATATTCAGAAATTGAAGGCATTTTTGTACACCAACAATGAAATATCAGAAAGAGAAATCAGGAAAAAAATCCCATTTGATATAGCAACAAGAAAAATAAAGAACCTAGGAATAAACCTAACCAAGGAGGTAAAATACCTATACTTAGAAAACTGCACAACAGTGAAGAAAGGATTTAAAGAAAACACAAACAAATGAAAGAATGTACCATGTTTATGGATTGGAAGAATTAACATCATTTAAATGTCCATACTACTCAAAGCAATTTATAGATTCAGTGCAAACCCTATTAAAATACCAATGACATATTTCACAGATATAGATCAAACATTTCAAAAATTTATATGGAATCATAAATGATCCCAACCTAGCTGCAGCAATTTTGAGACAGAAAAATAATTTAAAATTCCACAGGAAATCTATAGTAGTGTATTTTTGTTCATAAGAATGAATATGGTAACTAAGGAATTTAGATCAATAAAACATATCAGTGAACAAAGTTGTATTGATTTTTGTGAGAAGGTGTTAAACTGCAAGTATTAAATGTGGCAATACATAGTTATATGGAAATCAAGTGATATATTAGACAGATAATATTAAGGAAATTACAATGTAAATACTATAACCTAAATGTGTAATTACCACTGACTTTAAGAGTTGTTAAGGATCAAGATATAACAGGTGTTGGAGAGTATGTGAAGAAAAGGGAATCCTCATACACTGCTGGTAGGAATATAAAATAGTACAACCACTATGAAAAATGTTATGGAGGTTACTAAAAAAATTAAGAATAGAGCTTCCATATGACCCATGAAACCCTTTTTCTGGGTATCTATCCAGAAAATTTGAAAATACTTATATACACCCTTATGTTTATTGCAGTACTATTCACGTTAGCCAAGACATGGAAACAATGTAAGTGTCCTTCCATGAAGGATTGAATAAAGAATTGACACATATATACAATGGAATACTACTCAGTCACAAGAAAGGATCAAACGGTGCCATTTACAACAACATGGATGGACGTTGAAATACCATGCTAAGTGAACAAAGTCAGATGGAAAAAGATGAGAACTGTAGGATTTCACTCATATATGAGATGTAAAACAAAAAGCAACAAACAAAATAAACTCATATATACAGACAACAGAATGGTGTTTACTAGAGGAAAAAGGATGGAGGGAGAACAAAGAAGTTTAAAGGGGTCAAATATGTAGTAATTGAAGGAGTCTAGAATTTGAATGGTGAACACACAATTGAGTATATAGCTGTTATATATTTGTACAACAGAAATTTATATAATATTATTAACTAATGTTATTTCAATCAATTTAATTTAAAAAGAGGAATAATTGAAGGCCAAGAAGCCAGAGTTGGAATGAAGTAGGATTTTATAAAGAGTATTTTTGAAAGAGCTGTTTATGAATATTGAATAAAGTTTCCTCTGAAATGTGAAGGAATGGCTATTTCCTTTTGCCTTCACCTCAAGCTTCAGGCTATGTATTAGCCAGTGTTTTGATGGAAAGAGTTGGTATAGTCAAATAAAAAAAATTGAGGAAAGTATTGACAAATTTGTGAACAGCAATGAGGGAAACCAACAAAACTTGGTAAAATACCCCCAGAACTAGCAAAAGAAGGAGGCTGTTACCACTCCTGAATACAAAGGGACAAGATGAGTCTGCATTATTGAAAATTGGTGGTACAAATAGCTCTAAGAGAGAGAAGATCAATAGGAACGACAGTACAGGCCTAAGGTAAATTCAGACCCAAATACAATGCACACAATGTTTTTAGCAGCATTATTTACAACAGCCAAAAGTGGAAACAATTCAAATGTCCAGCAACAGATGAATGGATAGACAAAGTGTAGCATATCCATGCACTGGCATATTATTTAGTCATAAAAGGAATGAAGTACTGACTCATGATGCAGTGTGGATGAACCTTGAAAACATTGTGGTAAGTGCAAGGTCAGTCACAAAAGGGATCATGCTATATGATTGTATTCATATGAAATCCCAGAATAATCTATAGAGACCAAAAAGATTACTTAGTGATTGCTTAGGGCTAGAGGAGAGGAAGGTAGTAGGGGACTAGGAGGACGATAATTAAAATTGACTGTGGTGATGGATTCATATTTGTGGATGCTGTTGATCCTTAAACAACTTGGGAATTAGCATACCAACCACCATGGAGTTGAAAATCCAGGTACAGCTTTTGGCTCCCCCAAAACGTAACTACAGTCATCCCTGTGCATCTGCAGATTCCCAGCCATGGATCAAAGCTAGTTTTTAATCTGAAGTTTGTTGAATCTGCAGATGTGAAACCTGGGGATATGAAGGACTGATTGTATATTTATTGAAACAAATCCACGTATTTCAAACCCTTGCTGTCCAAGGGTCAACTGTATACTAAAACTGTTTAAATGAGTGAATTGTATACTATGTAAATTATATCTCAATATAGCTATTTAAAAAAGTAGAAAAGCATGGAAATTTAGCCAAAATCACACAACAGATTGAGTTTTCAATCATGAAAAGTTATAGAAGCCAGGTAAGAATAGAAGTAGTGTATGATGATTTTGCCTGGGGTTTCCCCCATATTTACTCCTATTCCCAGGGTAATAGTCTATATTTCAACTTGGTGGGTGGCTCTAATAATGTATACAATGTATATGTATACATGCTGACACTTTTTGCATGCATATGCAAATTACAATAAACACATTTTTAAAATATTTAGAATCCATCCAATTTTTATTCAGGATCCCAGAAGAAAAGAGGTTTCCTCTATGGCTCATCTCTTACTCCAAGCAGGTTTAAAGACCAGGAGGAAATAAAAATAGTTACTTTTATGTTTAAATCCAGGAGATCCTTATGATTAACGTACACAGGTACTTTCAAGACTAAATCTACTACCAAAGAACATAGGTCCTATCAAGTTCAAGATTATAAATTAGACTCTAATGATATTTTCCATATTCCTTTATATCATTGGACACAGAGAGGCTTTAAAGCATCTAAGCGTACCATAGGAAACTACCAACAATATATTTAGTGAAAGACCTTGCTGCAATGTTTTCAAAATACTTTCTTTCAGCCCTCAAGGTCATGAGTGGTAGGTGAGTGTGGGGCATTAAGGCAGGAAATGTGTTAATGGGACTCAGGGACACCCTCCCCCACACCTTGCTCCCATACTTCCACCCGAACAACATTATTATGGTCACTTTTCTTTGGTCATGTAGGTAGGTCATGTTTTTGGTCATGTTTTTGTAGGTCATGTTTGGTCATCTACACTACATATAGAGGGCTTGAGATTAAAAATGATCAAGAGAACAATGCACAGACAGATCTGGCCTGGTGGGGATACCTGGCCATCACTGGGCTGCAGCCAGGGGTCTGAAGCCGGAGATTGGCACAGAGGTGCTGACCCCACTGGGCCATAAGCTGGCTGCAACCTGGTGGGGAGGTCTCCCCATGTGGGTTGGGGCTCTGCATAGCAAAGCATGGTTGGGTCTGAGATCAGGAGGGGTGGGAGAATAAGAGGCCTAGGCCCACACCAGTTAGATAGGTGACATCGATGGATGCCCTAAGGGAAGAGAGCTTTGCACTGCCATCTTCTGTCTCTGATATGGACTTTGAAGCTATGGTTGGATATTTAGAGAATATTATCATTGTTTATGAGTTCCAGTTACTACAGAGAAATTTTATGGACAAGTACTACAGGAGTTTGAAGACATAGAGGAAGATAAACTCAACTGTATGCTTATTTTTAACAAATGCATTTCTCTGGTAGAAAAATATATTGAACAACAGCTGCTGGAGCGGATTCCTGGATTTAACATGGCTGCTTTTGCAACACTACTACAGCACTATAAAGATCGAATGACTGGTCATGTATTCGACCTGCAGCTCACTTTTATGAATTTTCTGTCAAAGAAATGTTTCTAGACTACAGAGTAGAAAACAGTTAGTGGCTGGACTTAAGCAGTGGTTTTGTGGTGACTTCTTTGTGCAAATTATCTTCTATGCCAGCTTCCTAGAACCATGTGTGGCATTAGGTCCCACATCCAAGCAATGGGATCATTCTGGATATCACTAATCCAATGAACTGGAAGAGACTTTGGCTAATGGCGACAGAAGGATACATCTTAGAAAGACTCTCTTCTGCAACTCCTCATTAATGTTAATACGTATTGATGGATCAACAAGAAAGTTACCTGACCCTCCTGGGACTTGTTTTTCCCGAAACACCTTGTTTTCAGTAACTCTAGTACTCCTCCCCCAGTAAACACCTCTGTCAGACCTTCTGAGTCAGGCTCCTCTGGGGTAAGTCCATGTCAAACATCCAAATATGGAATGTATACATTGATGTGTTAGTGCTGTGAAGTAACACACCATCACCAGTCCTATTTTTCCCAGCACACGGCGTTTGACATGTGTCAGAGTTTCAGTCCTTCAGTCTCCATGGGGTATTTAACTGTCTGGGAATATTTATCTAGGGTGTTATTCTTGAGATTTCTGAAGTATCACTAGTCTTGGCTGTAGGAATCAACTGAGAGAAATGGGCTCTACCTAAAAACTATACGTGAAGGTCATTTTTAGTACTATGTTTGCAGCTCCAGTTTCACTAGTCTTCATCTGGCTTTGATGTAGTCCAACTGTTTCTAAATTTCTATTTAAAACATTTAAAAAATATTTCTATAGATGAATACTCAGGCTAACTTTGTGGATATAATCTTGGAACTTCTGTGATTACCCACGTAAAGACCAAAGAATTATGCTGATTTTTTTTTTTAGATTTAATGCTTTGAAGACAAAAGTATTTTCTATGTTGGAATTACTATTTTAGTAGGTACCAATGAATGCATTCTATCCTGCAAACAAACTAAAGGCATCCTTTTCATATAGCATATTAAATGTTTGTGCAGATTATTTAAAATCTTTTCTGTATAAATCTGTAGGCTTTCTATTGGGATAAGTTCTCTGCAATTCCTTCTTCCTGTCAAAATCTCTACTATGGACGTGGAGTAGAGATGGAGTTCTATTAGTTTAGCTCAGCATGAGTAGGAGATATCAAACAGCTTCACTGATCATATTGACAGGAAACCATGTGTGTCCCATCTCCAGAAAAGAAAAAAAGATCATAATAATTTAACCTCCACTATGTAACTTTGATTTTTTTTAAGTAAAAATAAGACTCAGTACTGACTTTTCACTTGGCTATTCTGGTTGTAAATTCTATGTTTTTTTATTTACTGATATACCACTTATTAAATATGTTTGTACAATGAAAAAATTATTGAGAGAAGCACATGACTCTCACAAGACTTGAACTGTGCAATTCCAAGTTGATGGGAGAGATGGGAATGTGAGAATCTCATCTTAGTGTTTACATCCTCACTTTAGGAATCTAAGAATTCATTGTGCTTCTTAAACAAGATAATTTGTGTTACTTGTCTTTTGACTTGAACATTTTTATTGTTAAATTTCAGTTGTCCCCACTTCCTCCCATTACTCTCCACTGCCCTATCCACCCCCCAAGCCTCCACATTCATTCCTCCCCATCTTCCATTGTCTTTGTCCATGGGTCTTTTATACGTGTTCCCTGACTTGTCCCTTCCCCTTCTTTCCCAGGTTATCCCCCTCGCTCCTCCCCTCTGGTCATTGTCAGGTTGTTCTTTATTTCCATGTCTCTGGTTCTATTTTGCTCACTTGCTTATTTTGTTGATTAGGCTCCACTTATAGGTGAGATCATATGGTATTTGTCTTTTACTTCCTGGCTTATTTCACTTAGCATAATACTTTCCAATTCCATCCATGTTGTTGCAAAGGGTAGGAGTTCCTTCTTTCTTTCTGCTGCATAGTATTCCATTGTGTAAATGTACCACAGTTGATCCACTCACTCATTTACTTTTCAATGGGCCTTTCAATATTTGGAGAATTAGAAATGGACTGGCAGTGGGAGCAAGGAGGAATGCAAGCCCATTGATAGAAAAGCCTTAACCAGTCCTAAAATACTCTCCAGGCCCCGGATCCTTTCCATGCTTCCTCACTACTTTGTGATCAGCCAGTGCTAAAAATAAAACTTATCAATTATATTCTCACTGCCCCAAAAACAGGAATGCAGAAAAGAATAGAATCTCTTCAATTTCTAACTCCAAATGGATATTTCACAAATTTAGTGTTTACCTATCAGAATATTCTTCTGCATTTCTGATATGAATTTCTCTTTAGATAATAATGTGAATAAGTTATTAGGATACTCATTTTCAAGATAATTACTTATTTGGAGACTGATTACTGGGCTGATCTTTATTGGGGGATTATGCACGGTCTGGCACAAATAACACCCCATTTTTATTACAAAACCTTTTATTACAAAATCATAAGCATGCAATTCTGTAACAACAATATCACACCCAAGCACACCATATGGTATTTTGGGTGAAATATTCAAATTAAAACTATAAATTATTACCCCCATATTATTACCCTATCAACCACACTCAAGCAAGCCTTACTTTTGGCAGACCCTGTGTATGACTAAAAACTTTCAGAGAAAAAGAAAAAGTGGCCTCATGACTCTACTTCATTTTTATCTTTGTCATATTTCTAAAACATTCCAGTACATAAAATCAGTTATAGTCTTGATACAATAAATGCTACAGCATGTTTAATTTTCAGAAAGAAAATTTCTCTTTTATAAACAATATCCATTATGTAAAACCATGCTGATAAATTCTGCAATCTAGTGAATTTAGCTTTTTTGGTGAAAGGTAAAGATCAAACGTTTTATTGAACAGATTTCTTCTATAAGCTATAATTTTATCACTAGAAAAATGTTTTCATCTGTTGTCACAGAGATGGTGACATGCTCAGAAAGCATCAATTTCTACTCAATCGCTTCATTTCAATGCCAGGATGCCACAACTGCAGCTCTTGCTATCACCACTCAGTGGACATTTGATTCATGCCTGTAGTCATGCTACAGGAATAGAGACTTCTACACAGCCTCACAAGGGAATGCCACATACATGTTCACCTAGGCTAAGCACATCGTGTAGAATATAATCATATTGAAGACCCTTATAGATCAATATTTAGTGAATAATAAATACAACTGAAGTAAGAAGAAATAATAACAGAGTTCAATAGATGTCTATTTGTTGAGGCTTAAGAATAAGAAAAAAAGTGAAGACCTACTAATTTTCTCAAACTGATATGTATTATGAGAAATGTAATGCATTCCTTTGGTCTGTTAAGTCCTATGATAAGTTTTTGAAATGCTCATTCAAAAAGGTCTAAATAGATTTCTTCAAGGAAGGACATCTAAGAGCCCTCAATTTGCTAATGTGAGAAGGAATTTTCTAAATGTATTTGACCACGTAATCTTATGTTTCTTTTTTTCTTGGAAACATTTTAAGAAATTACTTTTCCTCAATATTCCTTGGGAAATATTAGTTTATGCTAACAAAAAAGAGAAACCATGAGCTTCTGTTCATCTTTTCATTTGACACACTATATTGTGCAGCGAGTCCTCATTCAATTAAATCCTTGATAGGTTCTTGGAAACTTTGACTTTAAGTAAAATGATGTATAATAAAACCAATATTACCATTAATTTCAGTTATCAGGATAACTGATATAAACAAGATTTAAGTTCCTACAGCATATTTCTAGTCATGAAAACATTACCAAACTTCTAAATAAAGACCCCAAACCCTTCTAGTATTGCCACATTGGAATAAATGTGGATATACACACATTTAACAAATTTTAATAAAAACAAGTAAGAGAATTCTTTCTCAATCCACTTACTCCAATTTAAGGTCATGGGTGGCTAGAGTCTCTCCCTACAGCTAAGGGTGCAAGGCAGGAACTAACCTTGAACAGGACACCCTTCTATCTCAGGTGGCACTCACACCCACACCCACATTCACTGGGACAGTTTAGACATACCAATTAATTACATGTGCACATCTTGAGGATATGGTAGGAAACCTGAGTCTCCAGAGAAAACCCACACAGACATAGAGAGGATGTGAAAACTCCACACAGACAGTGACCCTGGCCAGGAATTTTTTCCCCATCAACATTATGATAAAACTATAATGAAACATTATTCAAGGACCTGCTATAGTTACTGAAAATTAGATCTTTTGCTACTATCTCCCATTTGATTTCTATATGATTTATGATCTTGTGCTAAAATTTGTTCATTTTTAGAAGAAATAACCTGGTGATCATCAACTAAAATCTTCCTGAAGAAATTGCCATTGACTATTTGTAGAAATCTTAGTTTTCTTACGAAGGCACCAAATGAAGGCAATGAAGCTGCTTCCCTTCATAGACTCATTGATGTCTTTTCTCTAATGAATGCTCTAATACCATATGGATTAACAATTATCCAGGCATATACAACTACTAATAAAATATTTTTGCTTGTTGAATAAGAATTGTCAGTGGCATTGAAATTAAGCAATTGAGTAAGACATTAAGCTTTCTCAACATCATCTCACTATATTCTCTGTGAAAAAAGACAGAACAATTTTTCTACTGATAAAAATAGAGCTTGTAGAAGAAGCTTGCTCCATGTTAGATACTATCAGAATAGGCCCCAATAAAAACTCTTGATCTTTATCTTTCACCAAAAAGGAGTAATTCAAGGAAGAAAGAGCAAAAAATTTATGCTGTGCAGTCAAAAGCACTATAGGGACACAGAGAGAGAGAGAATAGATGGACTTTGAAGTCATGGAGAATTGAATTTGAATTTTGGTTCTACCATTCACTTGTCATCCGCATGATTTTAACAAAATAGTTTACTCTAAAGAAGACCTTGGTTGTCTAATCTGGAGAGTGGGAATATTAATACTACCATGTAATGTTTTGGGAGCATTAAAAACTTAAAAAATATAAAGCAACTGACACATATCACATTTTTTTCCAGATTCCTTGTTCTCCTTTTCCCAAGTTATGTACAAAAGTGAACATTAGCAAGTCCAATACACAGGCTAGCTCATATCCCATGGGCAATTAAGCCATTGTCCAATCCAGTAACAATGATTACAAAATGGAATATACTTTATTCAGAAAATATTGAGCTCTAAATATTACTCTGGAAGACAGAATAAATTTATTAATGAGTATTGTCTTTGAGTACCGGTTAATCGTTCAACCTTTTATACAACATTTTATTCAACTGGTGCTTGCAGTTCATTACCCAGATATCTAATAATAACTTAGTTAATGTTATTATGAAATAAAAATTAATTCTAGATGAGACTGAGTATAAAGGAAAAATACTTGCAAAGATCATTTGCTTGCAGAGAAGTGCAAAGAAACCCTTTTCTAGTGTGGTTACAAGCAGTTTGGGGAAATGTTTTTGTACATTAAATTAGGTAATCTCTACAAGATTTTTAATATTTGTCAATTTCAAACATAAGAAATGATATTTCACTTATTTTAAAAAAATATTAACATGATCTGCATTATAAAGAGAAAACTGTTGTCAGCAATAAAAAGCAATCAAATCATAGTACTCATTTCCTTCACAACTGTTTTACTTTAGTAATTTTTAATAGAAATAGCTTTAAGAGGATCAAGGAAACAAAAATACAGCTTTGTTGTAAGAAAAGGAAATTTCTGATGGCTTCCCTAAGAATTTGTCTTACTTCCACCGTTGTTACATAACAACAAGTTTCCAAATCAAGCCATAGGGTTTTTCCTTAGAGTTACTCTATTGTTTATGAAGGACAGTGTCTAGACTCATTTTTAATAGTGCATCAACCCATCTGTAGCCAGCTCAAGGATGATCAAACTCTCAACAGAGCAATTACTTACAGGTTTAAATTGTAAGGACATCCACTAAAACCACTGCCATTGTGACTTATGAATTGACTTTGCTACTTTGGGATTCTTCAAGTGGATGGATTAAGAAATAGAAACCCATTATTTTGTGAATCCTCAATATGTATAATAAAACTGTTGATAGTGACAGTAAAGCTTGCCTGAAAGTATAGACATTTATATTTTTTTAAGCTTTCTCTTCCAAAGAATATTATAAATCCACTCATGGATTTGATTGCTGTTAAAGTAATGACAGTTAAATTGATTTATTTTTCTCTAATGGCAAAATTTCTTTTCTCTATATATTATCCTATAATTCTTGATAGGATTGGTTTATCCTCAATAGAGATAATCTTATCCTTCTCAATAAATCAGTTGTCAGGTACATTTTTTTACTATACACTGTCAGTAAGTTTTAAACATTTGTTTGCATGCTGAAATAGAGAGTATCTTTGAAATGTGACATTTTACTTTTGTTGCCATATATACGTTAGTATATGTTTGTAGTGAGGCAGGATAGTAAGAAGTGAGGAAAATTCCTTGGCATGTAGAAAGAAAAAACTAAGACAAAATAATTAAACAAGGCCAAACAATTTAAACAATTCACAGCAAGACTTTATCTTCCCTAACTAAGGACACTTGAGAGCAAATGCTTTATACCTCTGTTTCCTGACCAGAGAATACATAGCTTAAATTATTTTGGTTAAGGAGATAGGTGACAGAGACCCAATTGGTGCCATCTGTGCCCACCAAACTCAAAGACAGATGAAATTGGGAATAAATAACAAAAACCCAATTCAAGCCACACTGACCCAAGATAAAAGTAAAGCAGTGAAATTGACCATAAAATGATCCCAAACTCCCATATACACTTGTTTTGATGAACTCACATATTGAGGATATACCTGGAAAACTAAGAAATATTCTGTTATGACCTTATCCTAAGACCTCCTGTAGGATTCCAAACCCACAGAAGATAAATAAAAACCTTCAAGACAAAGGATGCTGAATGAGCTCTCTCAGGACCATGTCCGTGCCTTTCTTCTCTCTCAGGTATGCACCTTTACTTTTCTCTCCTAAACTCTAAGGGTCCTCATGAGACTTGCAACCAGGGGAGCATCAGGCAGCGTCAGCTCATCCAAGGATTACCCTTTGAACCTGTCTGAAAAGTCCCTTTTTCTCTGACTTCTCAGTGAGCTAACAGCAGCCCCACTTTGACTCATGTCTTTTCTATAATGTTTCTAGAGAGCCAAAGCAGATCACCACCTAGACTCTCTGTGGCTTCTTCTATCCTAGACTTTTTAATAAGCTAATAGAAACCCAGCTATGGCTCATTTCTTTCCTATAATGTCTCTACGGAGCCAAAGCAGATTACCACCTAGGCTCTCTCCTGTTAGTTCTCCTATCCTAAGCCCTTCTTTAGTTTCACTGTCCCCAGCTTTAATAAATGTACCCTCAAAATCACCTGGATTCGTGTTGTGAAATCCTTCCTACACTAAATCAAGAACCCACAGCTATATGCAGTCCCAAAAAAGGCTCAAGATAGGCTCGCTCCAGACCAGTCCACATACAGTAACAGTACTGGCAGTTAATGTTATGGAAAATATAAGACCACTTCAGAAGTTCATCCTGCAATGCACAATTAAAAGAAGTACATCTCAACCTATAGTAAATCTTGAAAAAATTATTATGGACTTTCACTACAGTTGGCTATACCAGGAACTCCTCTATAATAATATCATATCTCATTCATTTCTGTATTATCAGGTCCTAACAGAGTGAGTGATATCTCATTAATTTAATGACCATTGAATCAAATTTAGCCAATAAAACTCCCAACAAGCATAAATAAAAAGTGTATATTTATTTCAAATAATGTTCAAGTATACTAGAGGTCACAAGCTCAAATATGTATGGGCTTTACGCAGATAATAGAATAAATGAAATAGTCCCAGCTGGTGTAGCTCAGTGGATTGAGCGCGGGTTGGGAACCAGAGGGTCCCGGTTCGATTCCCAATCGGGGCACATGCCTGGGTTGCGGGCCGGGTCCCCAGTGGGGGCCATGTGGGAGGCAACCATACATTGCTCTTTCTCCCTCCCTTCTCCTCTCTCTGAAAATAAATAAATTTAAAAAAAATGTAAAAAAAAATGAAGTAAAATAAATGAAATAGAAATGGTAAAACAATTGTTCCTCCCTTTTTGTTTCAATTTTTTAAATTTTCTTTGTTAATTATGTTTACATTCAATGTTATTTTGCATTAGTTTCAGGTGTACTGAATAGTGGTTAAACAATCATATACTTTAGAAAGTGTTCTCCTGATATATCCAGTACTAACCGAGCATCATACATAGTTATTAAAATGTTATTGACTGTTTTCTCTATGCTGTACTTTATAAACCTGTGACAGTTTTGCAACTATCAGTTTGTACTTCTAAATTTCACCTCTTTCACCAGTTTACCAATGTCTCTCCTTTCGGACAACCATCAGTCTGTAATATATTGTAACATAACAATATCACACTCAAGCACACCATATAACATTTTATTTTTTAATTACTTTATTGTTGTTCAATTACAGTTGTCTGCATTTTCCCCCCACCACTTACCCCTACCCCAGCTAAACCCACCTCCCTCCCTTGCTTCCACACTCCCCCTTGATTTTGTCCATGTGTCCTTTATAGTAGTTCCTGAAAACCCTTTTCCCCACTGTCCCCTACCTCTACCCTCTGGCTATTGTTAGATTGTTCTTAATTTCAAACTCTCTGGTTATATTTTGCTTACTTTTTTTTCAAGAATTTATTTATTTATTTTTAGACAGGAAGGGAGGGAGAAAGAGAGGGAGAGAAACATCAGTGTGTGGTTGCCTCTCACGTGACCCCCACTGGGGACCTGGCCCACAACCCAGGCATGTGTCCCGATTGGGAATTGAACCGGCGACCCCTTCGTTTGCAGCCCAAATATGAAATTTCTTTTCTGAATCCACTGAGCTACACCAGCCAGGGATTGCTTGCTTTTTTCTTTTGTTGATTATTTTCCAGTTAAAGGTGAGATCATATGGTATTTGTCCCTCACCGTGTGGCTTATTTCACTTAGCATAATACTCTCCAGTTCCAACCATGATGTTGCAAAGGGTAGGAGCTTCTTCTTTCTCTGCTGCATAGAATTCCGTTGTGTAAATGTAGCGCAGTTTTTTGATCAACTCATTTACTGATGGACACTTAGGTTGCTTCCAGCACTTGGCTATTATAAATTGTGCTGCAATGAACATTGGGGTGTATAGGTTCTTTTGGACGGTGTTTCAGAGTTCTTAGTGTACATTCCCAGCTGGATCAAAAGGCAGTCCCATTTTTAGTTTTCTGAGGAAATTCCATACTGTTTTCCACAGTGGCTGCACCAGTCTGCATTCCCACTAACAGTGCACTAGGGTTCCTTTCTCTGCATCCTCTCCAACACTTGTTTGTTGATTTGTTTATGATGGCCATTCTGACCAGTGTGAGGTGGAATCTCACTGTGGTTTCGATTTGCATCTCTTTGATGGCTAGCGATGCTGAGTATCTGTTCATATGTCTCTGGGCCCTCTGTATGTCCTCCTTGGAGAAGTGTGTGTTCAGGTCTTTTGCCCATGTTTTAATTGGGTTGTTTGTCTTCCTGGAATGGAATCATGTGAGCTCTTTATATATTTTGGAGATCAAACCCTTGTCCCAGGTATCATTGGCAAATATGTTTTCCTATATAGTTGGTTCTCTTTTCATTATGATGATGTTTTGTTTAGCCATGCAGAAGCTTTTTAATTTGATGAAGTCTCATTTGTTTATTCTTTCCTTTATATCCCTTGCTCTAGGAGACATATCAGTGAAGATGTTGCTGTGTGAAATGTCTGAGATTTTCCTGCTCATGTTTTTGTCTAGGACTTTTATGGTGTCACAACTTATATTTAAGTCTTTTATTCACCTTGAATTTATTTTTGTGTATGGTGTAAGTTGGTGATCGAGTTTCATTTTTTTTCATATAGGTGTCCAGATATCCCAACACCATTTGTTGAAGAGACTATTTTTATTCCATTTTATGCTTCTTCCCCCTTTGTCACATGCTAATTGACCATAGAGACTTGGGTTTATTTCTGGGCTCTCTGTTTTGTTCCATTGGTCTATGTGTCTGTTTTTATGCCAGCACCAGGCTGCTTTGGTTACAGTAGCCTTGCAATACAGTTTGATATGAGGTATTGTTATCCTTCCTGCTTTGTTCTTCTTTCTCAAAATTGCTGCAGCTATTCATGGTCATTTATGGTTCCATATAAATTTCTGAAATGTTTGTTCTGTATCTGTGAAATATGTCATTGGTACTTTGATAGGGATTTCATTGAATCTATAAATCGCTTTGGGTTGTATGGACATTTTGATGGTGTTAATTCTTCCAGTCCAAGAGCATGGTACATACTTCCATTTGTTTGTGTCTTCCATGATTTCTTTCTTCAGTGTTGTGTATTTTTCTGAGTATAGGTCTTTTACTTCGTTGGTTAGGTTTATTCCTAGGTACTTTATTTTTCTTGTTGCTTTATCAAATGGGACTTTTCCCCTGATTTCTGTTTCTGATATTTCATTGTTGGTGTACAAAAATGCCTTCGATTTCTGAATATTGACTTTGTATTCCACTGTTTTGTCAAATTCATTTATTAGGTTGAGTATTTTTTTTTTGATGGAGTCCATAGGATTTTCTACGTATACTATCATGTCATCTGCAAATAATGACAGTTTTACTTCCTCCTTTCCAATTTGGATGCCTTTTATTTTTTTTTCTTGTCTGATTGATGTGGCTAGGACTTCCAATACTATGTTGAACAGGTGTGGTGAAAGCGGGCATCCTTGTCTTGTTCCTGATCTTAGTGGGAAAGCTCTAAGTTTTTTCCCACTGAGTACGATGTTGGCTGTAAGTCTCTCATATATGGTCTTCATTATTTTGAGGAATGTTCCTTCTATTCCCACTTTGCCAAGTGTTTTTATCATAAATGGGTGCTGCACCTTATCAAATGCTTTTTCCACATCTATTAATATGATCATGTGATTTTTATCTTTGCTTTGTTTATGTGCTGTATTATGTTTATTGATTTGTGAATATTGTACCATCCTTGCATCACTGGGATGAATCCCACTTGATCATGTCGTATGATCTTTTTAATGTATTGCTGGATGCAGTTTGACAATATTTTGTTGAGGGTTTTAGCATCAATGTTCATCAGCAATATTGGCCTGAAGTTTTCTTTTTTTGTTGTGTCTTTATCTGGTTTTGGGATTAAGACGATGCTGGCTTCATAAAAAGAGTTTGCGAGTCTTCTATCTTCTTGAATTTTTTTGAGTAATCTGTGGAGGATGGGGGTTAGCTCTCCCTTAAATATTTTGTACAATTCTCCTGTGAAACCCTCTGGTCCAGGGCTTTTGTGTTTCAAAAGGTTTTTGATTATTGTTTCAATTGCATCAGCTGTTATTGGTCTCTTCAGGGTTTCTGTTTCTTCTTCATTGAGTTTTGAAAGGTTACATTTTTCTAGAAATTTGTCCATTTCACCTAGGTTTTCAAATTTCTTGGCATATAGTTCTTCATAGTGATTTCTTTCAATCCTTTGTGTTTCTGTGGTATCAGTTGTAATCTCTCCTTTTTCATTTCTGATTGCATTTATTTGGGTCCACTCACTTTTTTTCTTGATGAGCCTGCTTAAAGGCTTGCCAATTTTGTTTATCTCTTCAAAGAACCAGCTCCTGGATTCATTGATCCTTAGAATTGTGCTTTTAGTCTCTATGTCATTTAATTCTGCTGTAATCCTGGTTATTTCCTTCTTTCTACTTGCTCTGGGTTGTCTTTCTTGTTGTTCCTAGAATTCTTGTAGGTGTAGGATTAGTTTGTTTATTTGAAATGTTTCTATCTTTTTTAGGTATGCCTGTATCACTATGAACTTCCCTCTCAGAACTGCCTTTGCTGTGTCCCATAAGTTTTGGATTGTTGTAAGTTCATTTTCATTTGTTTCCAGAAACTTTTTTATTTCTTCCCTAATCTCATTCTTGGCCAGTTCATTGTTTAATATCATACTATTCAATCTCCATGAGTTTGTGTGTTTAGGGGTGTTTTCCTTGAGGTTCATTTCTAGTTTCAGTCCTTTGTGCTCAGAGAAAATGTGTGATATGATTTTAATTTTCTTGAATTTGTTGAGGCTTGTTTTGTGTCCTATCATGTGGTCTATCTTTGAAAATGTTCAATGTGCATTTGAAAAGAATGTATATTTTTCTTTTTTGGGATGAAAGGCTCTCTCTGTATATATATATGAGTTAAGTCCATTTCTTCTAGGGCATTGTTCAATGCCACAATGTCTTTGTTGATATTTTGTTTGGAAGATCTGTCCATTTTTGACAGTGAGATGTTAAAGTCTCCTACTATGATTGTGTTGCTGTCAATATCTTTCTTGAAGTCCTCCAAGATTTTCTTTATGCATTTGTGTGCTCCTATTTTGGGTGCATATATGTTCACAATGTTTATGTCTTCTTGATGGATTCTTCCCTTGAATACTATGAAGTAACCTTCTGAGTCTCTTTTTATGGCTCTTTTTTTTGAAGTCTGTTTTGTCATTATGAATGGCTTTTTTTTCCCCTGTCCATTTGCTAGGAATATTTGTTTCAAGCCCTTCACTTTCAGTCTGTGTATGTCTTTTGTAGGCAGCATATGTATGGGTCATGTTTTCTTATCCATTCAGCTATTCCATGTCTTCTGATTGGGGCATTTAATTACTTACATTTAAGGTTCTTATTGATAGGTACTTATTCATTGCCATTTTTTGTACCCATGTTCCTCTCTCTTTCACTGTTTTTCTTCCTGTTCTTAAGGCAGACCCTTTAGTATCTCTTGCCGAGCTGATTTGGAGGAGGTATATGTTTGAGGATTCTTTTGTCTGGGAAGCTCCTTATTTGGCCTTCCATTTTAATTGAGA
>PVJI01026513.1:0-18913 GCA_004026765.1 Micronycteris hirsuta | reverse complement strand
GAGAATTACAAGCAGGCTACTGAACTGGCAGTTTCTTAAAGACTCTGCTAATACCAAAAACAAAACAAGTTGATGCTATAATTATCTAAGTTTTGACAGGCCAGTTAATGGAAGAAAAGCAGGTCTAAGCATATATGGTCCATAAAGAGCATGTTATCAGTCTCAGAGAACAAGACGAGGGATCAAACCCCAAATGCTTTAGACCCTCCACACTTTCACGTACATGAAATAAATCAAAGCAATTTTCATGAACAACTCATACTATTCTTGAAAGTTTCAGATTAGTTTCTAGTAGACTACAAATTAAAAATCACTGAATCTTAGAGTTCAGCCTTTCCTTAGCAATCAGTATTTCTCATAAGGGCATTGTGGACAGGGCAATTATTCATTGGACTGCCCTGTGTAGTGCAGGATGTTGGAGGATCCCCAGGCCCTTCCTCTATCTGTGAAATCAGAATTGGTAACATAATTCGTGGGTTCCAGTGCAAAGTAAAAATGCAGGACTCCTTGCTCAAAACTTAACTATTTCAAGATGGTAACAGGAGGAAATTAAAACAAGCATTGGTCTTTCTAGGTGTAGGACCCTGTGTGACTGCACAGGCCGCACACCTATGAAGCTGGCCCTGCATGGGAGGAGCATTCTTGGTCATAGTAAGCCCTAAGCCCCTCTTCCATGCCCTATATTTCCAAGTGTACCCTTTAAAGATGTTTTTGTCCAAGATATTGCCTTATAGATAAAATAAAACTAAGACCCACAAATAAGCAAATTGCCTAAAGTCATATTGGCAGAAAATGCAAAGGTAAGATTAAGTCCATGTATCTCTATATCATTTAGTTTTTAAAAAAATAAAATTTATTGAGATATAGTAAACATAGCACAAAATTCACTATTTTAAAGTATATGTTCAAACTCTGAATGTTCAGAGTTATGCAATCATCACATAATTTGAGAACATTTTCATCAACCAAAAAAGAAATCTCATTAGTAATCATTCCTCATACTTCCCTTTAACTCCCTCAGTGTTAGGCCACCACTTCCTTCCGTGGTTATTTATTTGTTTTTATAACTGGTTTCTTTTACTTAGAATAATGTTTTTGAAGTTCATCGAGGTTGTAGCATACATTAGTATTTTATTTCTTTTAATTGCCAAAGGTTCCACTTATGAATACTATATTTTATTTACCAATCCATCAATTGATGGGCATTTGCATTATGTCCACTTTTGGGGGCCATTAAGTATGATGCTATATAGGAGTTCCCGCCAAGGTGGAGGCATAGGTAGAAACCCTTTGCTTCCTTGCACAACCAAAAGGAGGATAACAACCAATCTAAAATCAATAAACAACCAGAAGTGCCAGAAAATCAAACCACATGGAACTCTGACAACCTTGGAATTGAAGAAACAGTCAAACAGAACAACCAGAGCTGTCAGGTGACAGACAAAGAGAAGCTGTGGTGAGGCTGCAGACCATGGGGCTGGCTGTGGCCAGGCTTCAGGCTGCTCGGGAGGGGCTGATTTAAGGGGAAGCTGAGACTCAGAGCTGGCTGTGAACGACAACAGCAGTTGCTGTGGTAGGTGAAACTCCCAGTCTCACACCAGAGCTCCTTGAAAAGTAGGCTAGAGCTGAGCAGGCGAGCTGCACTGTTCCCTCTCTGGCTCCTTCCCCACAGGCAGCACTGCAGCTCAGTAAGGAGGTCTGCCCTGCCTGGGCGAATACCTAAGCCCCTGCCCCCTTACAACTTAACAGGGACCCTGAATAAAGAAATATGGCCCAAATGAAAGAACAGAGCAAAACCTCAGAAAGAGAGCTAAGCAATGAGGAGATAGCCAATCTATCTGATGGAAAATTTAAAGCCTTGGTAATTAAAATGTTCACAGAACTGATTGAGCTTGGTCGAAAAATGAAAGATACTGAAAATGAAATAAAGCAAAATATTCAGGGAACCAACAGTGACAGGAAGGGAAACCAGGACTCAAAGAAACAATTTGGGAAAAAAAGGAAGAAATAAATATCCAACTGGAACAGAATGAAGAAACAAGAATTCAAAAAAGTGAAGAGAATCTTACAAACCTCTGGGACCACCTGAAACATTTCAATATCTGAATTATAGGGGTGCCAGAAGGAGAAGAACAACAGCAAGAAATTGAAAACTTATTTGAACAAATAATGAAGGAAAATTTCCCCAACCTGGTGAAGAAAATAGACTTTCAGGAAGTCCAGGAAGCTCAGAGAGTCCCAAAGAAGTTGGATCCAAAGAGGAACATACCAAGGCACATTATCATTAAGTTACCCAAGATTAAGGGCAAAGAGAAATCTTAAAAGCAGCAAGAGGAAAGGAAAGAGTTACCTACAAAGGAGTACCCATAAGGCTATCAGCCAATTTTTCAAAAGAAACCTGCCAGGCAAAAAGGGGCTAGAAAGAAGTATTTTAAGTCATGAAAGGCAAGGACCTACATCCAAGAATACTCTATCCAGCAAAACTTTCATTTAGAATGGAAGGGCAGATAAAGTGCTTCCCAGATAAGATCAAGTTAAAGGAGTTCATCATCACCAAGCCATTATTATATGAAATGTTAATGGGACTTATGTAAGAAAAGATAAAAAATATGAACAGTAAAATGACAACAAACTCACAAATATCAACAAATGAACCTAAAAAGATAAAAGGAAGAAAAACAACAAAAATAAATACTAAGCAAACAACTAGAACAGGAGCTTTTTCAGAGAAATGGACATCACATGGAGGGTTTTCAGTGGGGAGGGGGAGGGGAGGGATAGGGGGAAAAGGTAAAGGGAAGAAGAAGCATAATTGGTAGGCATTAAATAGACAGGGAGAGGTCAAAAATGGTATAGGAAACAGAGAACTCAAAGAACTTTTATGTACATGGACATGAACTAAGGGGGAAACGCTGGAGGGTTGGGGAGTGCAGGGTGGAGGGAGGATGAAAGGGGAAGAATTGGGAAATCTGTAATAGCATAATCAGTACTTTAAAAATAAACAAAATAAAAAGTAAACATATATGTATGTATGTATGTATATATATATATATATATATATATATATATATATATATTTTATAATCAGACCAGAAAAGGAATGATGCTATAAACATTCGTGCACAGATTTTTTTTTAAGTGGACATATGTTTTCAGTTCTCCTGGGTATATACCCAGTAGTGAAATTGCTAGGTCATATGGTAACCCTATGTTTAACCATTTGAAAAACTACCAGATTGTTTTACAAAACAGCTTCACCATTTTATATTCTCAACAGCAGTGTATGAGGATTCCAGTTCCTCACATCCTGGTCTACACTTGCTATTGTCTGCCTTTTTTTATTATAGCCATTCTTGTGGGTATAAAGTAGTGTCTCTGAGGGTTTGCATTTTTTCTGATAGCTAATGATATTAAACACTTGGTTTTGTGCTTATTGATCATTCTTATACCTTCTTAGAAAAATATTTATCAAACCCTTCTTCCATTTTTACATGCAATAATAAATTACTTTTTTGAGTTTTTAAACTTTATTATTGTGTGGTAAATTCTCTTGCTAAATACAAGGTCTTAATCAGAAAATATGATTTGCAAAAATCTTCCCCCATTCTGTAAATTGTCTTTTCACATTTTTATGGTGTTCTTTGAATACACATTTTTAAATTTGATAGAGTACAGTTTATTTATTTTCTTTTTAGTACTTGTAATTTTGGTTGCACATTTAGGAAAACATTGCCTAATGTAAGGTTACAAAGATTTACACCTATATTAACCTCCAAGAGTTTTATACTTTTAGGTCTTATATTTAGGTCTTTGGTCCATTTTGAGTTAATCTTGGTAGTGGTCCTACTTCATTCTGTTTTATGTGGCTATCCACTTACCCAGCAGCATTCATTGAAATGACTATTATTTTCCTATTGAATTGTATTGACACCCTTATCAAATATCAGTTGACCGTAAATGTGATTATTTAATTCTAGGCTCTTAATTCTAATTCATTCATCTATATGTCTATTCTTATGCCGTCCCACATTGTTTTGATTATTGTAGCTTTATGTTTTGAAATTGGAAAGTAAATTGTATTAGATCTGTAAGATGAATTTGGAGGAGTGCCACCCTCACATCCATGCTATTATAGATATAATTTTTTAAAATTTTATGTCCATATTATTCATTGCGAGTATATAGAAATGCTTTTATAAATCAGTTAAGACAAGAGAAGAAATATGAATTTGTATTATTTTTATTTTTATATAACCACATATGCTAAGTTCTTTTTTTTAAATGTGGTTTTAAATTAATGTGTAGGCTGGGTCTTTGCTTTCAGCATGAAGAACATTACTTAGTATTTTCATAAGACATCTCTGATAGCAACATATACTGTCATTTTTTGTTTTATAAACAAAATAAATATATTTATCTCATTCATATTTGAAAGATAGTTTTGATTGAGATAAGATTCTTGTTTGACAACTATATTCTTTCACCACTTTCAATATGTCACCCTACTGGCTTTTGACCTTCACTATTTCTGATGAGAAGTTAGTTGTTCTCCATGGGGTAGGGAGTGAGAAGTTATTGCTTAATGGTTACAGATTTTCTCCTTGGGGTGGGGGAAAGTTCTGACCATAGATAATGGTAATGATTGCACAATAGTGTGAGCGTAATTAATGTCACTGAATTGTACAAGGGCAGCGGTAGTGTTTGAGATTAGTCTTTAAGGTTTGTATGAACCCAGAAGAATTCTTATTAGCTGTCTCTTTCCTGTAGTTCTCTTTGATAAATTTACTGGCTTCTCATTTAGCTTTGTGCTTTTATAGAATTATTAGCTTCCTCATAATTGCTTACAACCCAAATCTCCAGTCATGAACTTCCCCATAGTCTGTTTCAAACAAAGTCAGTTCCTTTGGAGAAAGTTTTAGAGCTCTTTGTTCTTGTGGACTACCTCTCTTCCTGGGAAAAATCTCTAAGTCACTGTTCCAAGCACCAGCTGGGGTACAGTAGGCTCCTGTCCTTTAGTTTGCTTCTCCCAGTGTAGAACTTTCATCCTACAACCAAACTTGGGCAGGAGTGAAAAAGGCAGACAATAGCAAGTGTAGGCCAGGATGTGAGGAACTAGAATCCTCATACACTGCTGTTGGGAATATAAAATGGTGAAGTTGTTTTGAAAAACAATCTGGTAGTTTTTCAAAAGCTTAAACATAGGATTACTTATGTTGCACTGCTAGGTATATACCCAGGAGAACTGAAAACATATGTCCACTTCAAAAAAAATTTGTGCATGAATGCTTATAGCATCATTCTTAATGGTCCCCCAAAGTGGAAACAACTCAAATGCCCATCAATTGATGGATTCAGTGTTATCAGCTTTCTTCGTCTGGGGAAAGTGCCTACGGTATGAATAGGGACTGGGTAGAGAAAGGAGCCCCCCAAGTCACAAAGAAATTAACCTCTACAGCTTGTAGGTGGAGGGAATAACAAATGCTGACAGCCTGACTCTCTTGGTAAGATACTATATCCCTTGACTGGGGACTAAAGAGAGAAGAAACCCCACCTTTTGGCCATACTTGCTTGGGGTGGAGTTTCCAGTCAACTAAGATGGGGAGGGGGAAGGGAATGAGTCATAGTTCAAGTGACACAGAATATCATTGTTCCTTTTAAGTTTTTTAAATTTAATCTTTATTGTATTTTTTTCTATTACTATCTAGTCCCCTTATACCTCCCTCCCCACTCCCACCCCCAGCAATCACCACATTGTTGTCCATGTCCATGAGTCCTTTTACTTTTTGCTCCATCCCTCATGGACATTCTCAAAAAAATTGTTTTCAAGTGTTGTATTCTCCTAAGATAATATCCAGACATTAAATGGTTTGATTTTTTTTTTATAATCTTCACCAGTTATGCTTGTTTCTCTGGAAGGCAAGTTACAGAGCTTCTCATGATGCCTTTCTGGAAACGGAGATCTCTCTCTCTTTCCTTTTCTAACAGCCCCTCCTCTCACCATTTTGATGCCTTGGGACTTCCATTGATGTTTAACTTTAAATTCCCTCCTGTGTTTTCAAATATATACCTTACTTAAAGGATAGCTATTGTCAGAGGTATATTCCTGAAACTGATTTAAAAGTAGCAAAAATGACCAAACTACCTAATTACAAACTCCCTGATGAATTATCTGTCATGTGAAAAAAAATGTTTTCTCTGTGGTAACTTTTATATCCCCTGGTCTGTGCAAGGATCAGAACTTTCTCTGATCCTTCAGAACTCTTCAGAAAGATTCCAGTCTACTCTGCTTCGAGGCATACAATGGTTTAAGTACAACAGAAAATGGCCTCTAACACTCCTTCTAAAGGGTCAGCAATTATTAATGAAAAGTAGGCCTCAAAACTTGCCAGCCAGTGATTAAAAGACGTTTGCTCCGGAACAGTCTCGCTGTCTCAAATAAAAGAAATGAAGGAGGAAATTAAATTCTTGAAGAAATAAATTTTGACTGAAGTGAAAAATCACACTAAGAAGCTAATTTAAGGGAGATGAAATTAATTTTGGTGACATTTATTCTATTTAGCAAAAATGGTGACAAAACATATAGTGGCTCTGTTAGCCAGAGATAAGAGGCAAGTAATTTAAGGCTGGGCATAGCTACAGTCTACAGCGATTTAATCCTGCTGCTACACATCCCTTGTGACCTATCATTAAAGGTTTAAAGTAAAACTGACAATTATTATTAGCTGGTAATTGGATTTTTGAGATTCAGTATAAAGTTAGGATAATTTAAATGACTGTTGACATTGGAAAGATTATGTAAACGCTCTGAATCAGCTGAATTTATCAATTTATTTAGTCTTAAAAACCGAGCATACCCCAGCACCAGGAAACCAGCACAAGGGGTAGTGATTTTCTCAGAATTGTCGTCAGGGAAACGGCAAGGCTTGGGTTCAGATTTTCTGAAGGTCACACCTAAGTGTGCCTGCCAAATCTCCATCGGGAAGGTAGGCTTCAAACTTCCGATTCAGAACCATCCAGAACTTTATCCTCTACAGAAGACTGACAGAGAGAGTCACACATTAGAAAATCAGGGCGCCCCGGGAGAAAGATAAAATTGTCTCAGGGCAATATTTTATGATATGAAATTTTAATTATGAAGGCTGAAATTCAGAAACCAAAGATGGAACTAAAAGTGCACCATCACTGTAGGTTTATAACAACGTCCTTTTGCCAGCATAGTGCCTACAAGGCTACGCTCCATAAATACTGATAATGAACCCTGCCTGCTCCTTTGTCCAACCATAAGCACAAGTAAATTTGGATTACTTAAGGAAATGCTTTACAAAATTAACTCTTCTAGAATACAATTGAATTAAATCAGCAACTACATGGTGCCTCCACCAACTGAGGCAGATGCTATTATTAATATTCCCCTCACCTTCAAATGCTTTCTCACAGGGCGGGTTGCCTTACACTCTGACATAACTATATTCCCATCCTTACTGCTCACATTCACTGGATAATATTTAAACTCTTTCCTATACCCAATGTTTTAGGACAGTATAAGCTTACACTTTTATATTCCAAATAAAAGAAAACATACATAGTTCACATTTTGTGTAGCTTAGAAGAGTAGGTTTTTACCTTAAGGATATTTTTTTTAAAGTTTACTAATTTCACTTCTAAAAAATCTATCCGAAGGGATTATTTAAGGATATGTGCTTAAATTTAGCAGACTGCATTACTGTTTAAAAGAGCAACAAAATATTAAAACACCTAATGGCTAAGAATAGGAAGTCGGCTAGTAAATTATGATACACCCCTATGTAGCCATTAGAATTCATGCTCTAGAAGAGTATGGGCATTAAGAATTTTTTTATATGTTGCTAAGTAATAAAAGCAAGGCCATAGAGCAGGCGATGACTTAAAAGAAGCTGAAAAAGGTATACTGATCATTAAATTATTGTCTCTCAGCTCAAATCTATCCTTTAATAGCATGCCCTGTAATGCCGGGGCTGTGAATTGCAGATTGCGTTCCCCTTTGCCACTGGACACCTGTTGGGTTCTAACTAGAGCGTGCAGTAAAGCATGACTGGAAGGCTGAGGGAGGGAAAGAACACGTCCCTTCCAGTTTTTCCCGTGCTGTCATACACCAGCCTCACTGTACCTTCCTCATCGGTGCCAGCACCAGCCACTAGCACCAGCCCCTTAGAGGGCTGGTCCCAGTTCGCCAGGCCCTTTATCCAAGCTTCTAGGTTCTCTTTAATCTCTTCCTTGTATTCCTCCAGTCCTAAGGGTAGGATAGATCCTTCTTACAGTGACCATCTCTGTCATTTCAATATTCCCTCCTTGCCTTTTTAGTCCTCTGGTACTTGTTTGCTATGGGCTGAATTGTGTCCCTCAGAAATTCATAGGTTGAAGTCCTAGCCCCTAGTACCTAGAATATGACTATTTAATTGACCCTTGAATAACATTGGTTGGAACTGCATAGGCCCACTTACACAGTTTTTTTTTTCCAATAACTCTGTACCCCCACTCTAAATTAAAAACAGTATTTTCAATCCATGGTTGGGAATCCTAGATACAGAGGGCCAACTGTTTTCATTGTTGTATACAATTTTATATAAGAAACCTGAGCATCTGCAGATTTTGTTATCCACGTGGAGGGTAGCTTGCAGTCCTGAAACAAAGCACCTATAGATACCATGGGATGGCTATTTGGAGACAGGGAATTTAAAGAGGCAATTAAGGTAAAAATGAGTTCATATGGGTAGGTCTTCATTTCAATGATTGGTCTCCTTATTAAAAAATGGGGGGATTATACACAAATACACAGACCAATGGGTGATCATGTGATACCACGGAGAGAGAAGGCAGCCATCAACAAACCAAAAAGAGGGGCCTCAGAGGAAACCAATCCTGCTAACACCTTTGATCTTGGACTTCTAGCCTCTGAAACTGTGAGAAAACAAGTTTCTATTGTTTAAGTTATCTAGTTTCTGGTATTTGTTAAAGCAGCCCTAGGAAACTATTACACTATTTAACCAATTCCTAAGTTAAATTTATCTCTGTCAAAACGACTGGTATGCTGGTACTCAGGAGTGGTCTTAGGAAATAGACCCTCAAAAATGGGACTCCAGAGTTGTTTTAGACATATCCTTTCTTTGCCTCCATTGTAAACAGTCGCATCAAGTTATCATTGTAGTTCACTGTGCCAACTGCACTGAGCATTTAGGGTGAACAAACGGATGCTGCAGTTAGTCATTAAGGCTGTAACGAGGTCTGCAAAGACTGTGGAGCAGGAGACTGCCTTGGGTGTATCAGAATACTTACAGAAAGAAAATGACACATTCAGGTGTTAAAATTTCAGGTCAAGTCACAAGGGAACCAGAAAGCTTCTACAGCAGCCCTTAGTGAATATTCTATTTTGGGGGGCCCATAGGCCCATAGCTGCAAATGTTCCTGGTGATTCCAAAGATTTGATGAGTTGAGCATTTGGGATCACAAGAGAACAATGAAGATAAACATTGACCATTACCCAGAAGGCAGAAATTACTAGATTCAAGTTGGCAACTGCATCCAAAAATCAAAAAAGGAAGTCAGAGGCAATCAGGAAAATATTTTCATCCATAAATGCTGTTTTTGTTGGGACCCTTAGTTTAAGGTTACTGAGATGTCACAGGCTTGATTTATTTTCCTATGTATCTTTCTGTGACATGGTAATACCTGATAATAAGTACTTGCACAATAAAAATTTATCAATAAATAAGTGTGATGGTGGGAACATTCTAGTACAGACTGACAAGCCACCAAGAGTTCTTGTCTGCCAAAGTATATATTATCTTAGCCCTGTTCATGATCTCATCTTTGACATTGAAAACCAGTTCTGTAGATATGACTTCTGCATTGCTGTCCACTTCTTCTGTGTCCAAAAGTGTATATTGAAACATTGGGGAGAGAAGAGCTACTCTGTGCCTTGGATCAAAGAGCATATTTTGTGTCCTATTGTCTTTTTGTGCCATGTGTCCTTAAGAGATGACCATATACGCATGCAGATATATATATGGATACGCAAAGATACATACCTCATGGCCTACTATGGAAATGAAGATATGAGGGAAAAATTGTATAATGGAAACCATGGATCATTTGGAAGCCTTATTTTATTTTAGATTTCTAACTCAATAACTGTTTCAGACAGGGCTGCTCATGCAGAAATTATGGAGATATTTGAGTTTACTTTATTCTTCTTGTTCTTTCCTTATTTTTCTCAAAGAAATAAACAACAGGATGGTCAACAGATAAGCTTGAAGAGTGAGAAGTTGCATTTGGAAAGATGATCCAGGTATATATACACAAACCAATGATTCTTGGTTAAATTGTCCATGGGGTACATGTGTCACTGGAGTTCACTGAACTCCCCTAGACATCTCTTGTCTGGGGACCCCTTTCCACCTTGGAGTGCTCTTCTTAAGCCTTTTGTTTATTGTAGGCTCACAGATAGGCTACCAATCCATTATCACGACTTACCACTTGTCCACTCATACCTTACATCTGCAGTTCCCAACATACCATGTTCTTGCATCTGTAGCATTATTAAGCTCATCTCTCTTCCTGGAATACCCTTCCCTGTCATCATTACCCAGAGCCAATTCCTATTCCTCTTCAAGACTCAGAACAGATGTACTTTCTTTCAGGAATCCACTAGTAACTTCCCTCCATTCTCCTCTCAAGTCCTAGGTATTTCCCTCACGTATAACTTATGCACATCTCCATCATAGCCCTTATACACAAATGCACTCATTGTCTATTTGCAAACAGTATGAAAAACTTGAGAACGGGAAATTCTGATATTTGTCTTGTATCCCCCTACTCTTAGTAGAAAGTAGACACATTGTGCTTAATAAATGGTTGTTAAAAACTTTGTGCCAGGACACCCAAGGTACCTTTTTAAGTGTCCTAATGGACTGAGGGATAAAAAAAAGCATCCACATAGCTTCTTTTGGGAGAAAGAAAAGGGCCTTAAATTATTGTATGTGCTATTTTCCCCATGAAGGAAAGCACCTCTTACATACAATTTGCCAAAATATAACAATGATCTATGCCAGTTCTGAAAGCTGCCAAACCAGAATTACTCCAAATAATAGTCCCAAATAATAAAAATTAACTTATTCATTCAGAACATTTATTGTATACCTACTATATGCCAGATATTGGACGAGTTCTGAAGGTATAGCTATAAACAAGTGTCCAGCTCTTGCAAATATCACATTCTAGTTGGGATGATAGATAACTAATAATTAGGCAAACATATAAACAAGACAACTTTAGTTATGGCTAAGGCCAAGAAGAGAATAAAGCAGTGATGTAGCAGAGAGCATATGGGGTAAATATGTCCTTTCTTCTCAGAATAGAGTTCTGCTCCTTTGAAGCCCTTCCCTCCCCTCTGAAATCCAGCAATTCTCTTTGCTGGGTTTCAGACTCCTTCATTCATCTGCTCAAATGCTCTCAAGCTTGCAGTGAAAGCGGTGTTGCTTTGCCCTGAAAGAAGTAAATTACAAAGCTGGCCTGTCATCACGCTGAATCCTGTTACCAAATCCATCTGCTGGTGAAGGGGAGTCCATCTCTTCTGTGCTGAGCAGCTGGGGCCTCACAAG
This sequence comes from Micronycteris hirsuta, assembly GCA_004026765.1. Classification (NCBI taxonomy): domain Eukaryota; kingdom Metazoa; phylum Chordata; class Mammalia; order Chiroptera; family Phyllostomidae; genus Micronycteris; species Micronycteris hirsuta. The sequence continues at coordinate 7,277 of PVJI01026513.1, read as the reverse complement.
ATCCTGGTGGTAACCAAAGCACCCAATAAACTTCAGCAGCAGGAAGAGGACTTTTAAGAATGAGAGCCTTGCCTTTTAATTTATTATCATTTCCCTTTCCTGCTTTTCCAACAAAATCCATAGGTCCTGCTTGTATCTCATTTCACCATTGTTGGCTGTTTGACCCTGTGGTGGCATCTGGCCCACATTACAGTATTTCAGCTGTGGTTTAAGATTTTCTTGCTCCTGAAATTCCAGACTTCTTTGGAATTTCATGAGCCTCTTTGGATACAAAGATGTGCTGACTGGAGGACATTTAGAGAGAGAAAATCACTCCTCAACCATGAGCCTTCCCTACGCTACACTCAGGAAAATTACAACCAGGCTGACTGATTGGCCTAGTGGACTAGTAACAAGTCAATCTTAAGAGATCTTTTAAGGGTCCTGAACTAATAACTTGCCAGCTTTATGCATTGCAACTCTGTGTGCTGCCTCAGTTGGTTGGAAGGAATGAGGCATTTGTTGGCTTATTGAGCCCAGCATTTATTAGCACAGGGGAGCAACAGGAAGTGATTCAGCAGCCCTCCCCCCAGGTGTTTTCTTTAACTATGCACTATCAGGAACAGTATCCGAGTTCAACAACACACTCTTTCCCTCTGTGCTTCCCCAGTTGCCAAGGAAGGCATACTGAGTAACTGGAGAGGGCATCTTGGTGGGCTTCTCCACACTTGTATTCCTAAAACCCAGCCTGCCTAAAAGGCAAGTCCAGGTAGGAGAGTCTCTACTCCATGCAGCTTAGGCCAAGGTGATGCAGAATGCCAGGAGAACTAAGTATCTATGGAGAATCTCAGCTTCCCATAATTGGAGTTAACACAGCTGGGACATCTTACCTGCCAAACCTCAAAGCAGCCTGAAGTGAGATGGGCATCCAAGAAAGCTGTCAACGAAGATGTGGGTAAATAGGAAGAGAATGGGTCTTTTGGTCATTGGATCTCTAGACCTTTTCTATCAGAATCCTTTTACCTCCTATTCCCATCAACTGAAAGATGGAACTAAAGTAATACTAAGTCAGGTCTCCTAATTTCCAGTCTAGTTCTAAGAGACTCTTTTATCTTATTCCTTAAATTTAATATGCATCAGGAATCATCTGGGCTGTTAGAAAAATGCAGATTCTGATTCAGGAGGCCTAAGGTGTTTCCTGAGAGTCTACATGCTTAAGAAGAGCCCAGACAATTCTGAATGGATCACACACTGAGTAGCACAAATGCTCTTAACAGACATCAGTGGGCAGAGTTCCCTTAAGAGTTTGATGAGGATTCTTGACTCTCTTGGTTTACCATCTCCCTCGACTATTCATCAGGACTTTATTTCACAGCTATGCAAACTTGTTGCTTTCTTAAAACACATTTATGGTTCTAAAATTAAGGCTTGCTACCTACAAGGAAGAACATTTGATTAAAAAAAAAAACCAGTAAGTATGATACCAGGCCTCTTTATCTCCGATGAATCATTCTGGAAGCAAATTACTAACAGGTTGGTATGGAAATCTGGGTGCTCACAGCCTGCTTCCTGACTAATAAAGAAGCTATGTGAATCTAGAACTGGTGTTTCACTAGAGTTTACCATCAGTGAAATTCAACATGGGCTTGTCTCTATCTTAATTATGAAGACAGCAGATTTTACATCCCTCAGGCTCTTAGTTTATGGTAGAAAGAAGAAAATACTTCCAAACCATGCATTGTGTTGATGAGATGAATCTAAAACTTTTACTAATTTCCTCTTGCTGTTTTGCGCAAGTCATGAGCACCTTAAGAATCTTTCCAGGAAAAGGTATGTTTGCTAAGATGTGGTTCTAAATAAAAGGCCTACTGTGCCTTTTATATCTTGTTACGCTTAGAACTATTTTGAGCACAAACCCATTTAATTCTCAGATATCTGTGAAGTCTGTCCTTATCTGTTTTATAAATAAATAAATGGAAGCTTAAAAATTTATTTCCCCAAGATCACATAAGTAAAAATATCAGAGCCAGAGTGTGAATACTGGTTTTATGACAATGAATATAGTACTCTATACAGTTGCTTTCTTTAAAAGTAAATGTGAAAACTGTGCTATCCCCAAGGGAAAAGGAGAAAAGTTAGTTCTGCAATGCATTTATGAGTCTACAAGTAGAGGGGAAGGATGTTCCTTTGGATTTGGGGAATATGGAGAGATCAAAAGTGTTGGTAATACCTCCAACTCTTCCCATCTATCCTCCCAAGTTTGTGTCAGGCACTGTGGAAGATTCAAGAAAAGTAAAAGATACAGTTTCTGCCATCAGACTTTTATAGTCGAATGGGAGAACAAGAATAAAATCGTAGGAAACATTCTGATAAATTCATTGTGGATGATAATTTTCCTCTTGAAGGTGCATTAATTAGCAAGGAAGGTTTATCTTAACCTTGGTGACACACTGGCATCATCAGAAGAATTTACAAAAAATACCAAAGCCACAAAGATTCTGATTTCATTGATAAATGACAAGTATCCTTAAGTGTGATTTTGCACTAGCAGCATTAGCAATAACATAAAAACAAATTATCAAGTCCAGAACTAATGACTCAGAAAGTCTGAATGTGAAGCCCAGCGATCTGTAGTTTAACATGTCCTTCAGGGGATTCTGATGAGGGATGCAGGCTGAAGTTCTCCAAGTACTGACAGAGGATGCAGCTTGGATACTGGTTGTTTTGTTTTGTTTTGCTTTAGATGCTTTCCACCTGATTGTACTGCGCAGCAAAGTTTGGCAACCTCTGGCATAAAAGACAACAAAGACCAGCCTCCGAGAGAGAAGATCCGTGTCACAGACCAGTAACTAAGTATGAGGCAAATTATGGAGGACTTTGAATTTCAGACCATGGCCTTACTCTGCAAATCAGGTATTGCATCTTCTGTCTCCCCTGAAAAGGGCATAAGCTCTCTAGACATAAAAAACATACCTTCTGATTCCTGGGTCCCATTCTGTGCTCATTACACAGTGGGTACTTAGTGTCTATCAGTCCCTGGCAATTTCTGATTATTCAGAGTGGGAACAATTACGAGTTAAGCCTTGGGAAACTTGGTCTGTCAGGAAAAGTCCAGGAAAATGGTAGAATAGCCAGAGGGAGCAAATCTTGGGTGAACATAAGAAGCACCTGCATTAAAAACACACACCTCTGCCCTGGCTGGTGTAGCTCAGTGGACTGAGCGCGGGCTGGGAACCAAAGGGTCTTGGTTCAATTCCCAGTCAGGGCACATGCCTGGGGTGAGGGCCATGTGGGGAGGAACCATACATTGCTGTTTCTCTCCCTCTCTGTCTCCCTCCCTTCCTCTCTAATAATAAATAAATAAAATCTTTAAAAAAACGACACACACACACACACACACACACACACCTCTGGTGCTCACCATAAAGTGCATTAACAGTGTCAGAAGTGTTGACTCCAACCATTTCCTCTCCTGATCCCCACTCTCACTCAACCACACATTTTGCAGTGGCATCAAAGCACGTAAAGCATTTATTAAACTGCATGAAATCCATTTAACGCTTCTCTGGATGCACTAATTAGGTTTTGTATTTTGGGGAAGAGCAATACAGAATGGAGGGTAAAACCTGGGTTTATTAACATTCTGTGCTACCCTTTTGGATTTCTCCAATTGGTATGGAACCCCACTCCTATGATCAGTCCCATGGGCAGGGGAAAGATTTTGAAACCTGGAGTCAAAAACAATAAACACTGGCAATAGGCTACTAATCTATGGGGCTTTATCCCCAGCCCACAAATTTCTCCATTTCCATTAATCAGCATCTCAAGGAACATTATAGTTCTTTTGGAAAACCCAAAGTGCTTGGCAAGGAGGTTTTGATTTCCAGCTAGCCCTTATTTGGTGTAGTGTAAAGAGGAGCTGTTAAGCATCATGCAATTAGCAGGCAGAGAAGAGCTCCAAGGAGAGTATATTTTTTAGTTCGTTGAATCATACCAAATCTGAATCTATTTATCAAAAGGAATAAGAAATGTGCATCTGGCTAGGCTCTTCAGTAGGAGAAAACCTTCACATTTTACTGATTTCTTATTGCTATTTCGTCTTGACACTTGGAATGCACAATTAGAAGAGACTGCAATGTCTCCGATTAAATTAGTAGGCTGAGGAAAATGGTTTTATTGGTATCTGTGCATTAAGTGACAAATTTTATTAACACATTTTGAAAGCTTCATAAGGAGTCTACTAAGAACCCCCTTTTTAAAAAAAAAACAAAAACTGTAACCAAAGATAATACATAATCAAGATTTCTGTAGCTGGGTTTGAGACATAAGTGATTCAACAGTACAGTGGTCTGAGGGGTCTTCAGAGATAAGTACTCAGCTGATTAGACCACGCATCATTCCTGTCCAAAAGACAGAGCTCAAGGTCTAGCCCATCTAACCCCAGGTACCACTGCCAGGAAATAGAAACAACATGTCAATTCAGTTCCACATCCACAGCAGTATTATGGCCAAGCCAACCCACAAACAGAATTTGACCAAAGTATCAATAAATGTGTCTCTGTATAAGCCATCAATAAACTGTTTTTATTCATCTAAGTGTTTTTAAGTAGTTAAAGCAGCACATTTTTCCATGATTGATTAGCATAAGAAATGAAAACAGTATTAAATATCTAATGCAGGCTAATGCATGTTCAGAGATTTATTGCAATGTCAAGATTTAACAGAAAATTCGACAACCCATCCTTGTCTGAAAGAGTGCAGTGGCTCTCCTCCATGGGTCCTCAGATTGCAAATGTATGCATTAACAGTGAAGCCAATTTTTTTTAATTAAGCAGCAATTTGTTGGAAAGTGCTAGGCGTGTGAAAAGAAACAGGTTATGATCCAAGTGAAATGGTCTAGAAAATGAGGCATTCCTATTGGCTTGTTAGAGAAGTTCCAGGCTGAGGGTGCATTTTCCCATTTCTCTCATTGTAAGATGTTGCTAATGCGGTACATAACATGCCCACATCCTTCCCTGACATATTGAGTCCTTAGTATTTTTATTTATCATTATAGCTAACACTAATTAAACAATAACATTGATACTTACAATCTGTGCTCTATTAAGTTGCCGCAAATACTAAATTAGCATTTATTAAACCATTGCTCCCAGGGGAAATGAAGGATTAGGTTCCTCAGTGTCTCTGGTCACATGATTTTTGTCAACTGATCAATACATAACCTTGTTTTCTGAGTGTTACTTTTAAAGACACCTTATTTAACATACATTGTTGATCCATTGGCATTAAACTCACAGCCAACAGCACTATAATTCATGCTTGAACAGTGCATATATAATGTGTATTTCCTTCATAAGGCACATCACAGCCTTCATGTGCTTAGGGAAACCAGATAACACTTCAGCACTACACTTGGAGGTGATTTTCAACATCAAAATCACCAACAAAAAAGCACAAAAAATGTGAAAAGCATGGCAGTCAGTAGATCATGAAAAGGCACATTTATTTACAGTATGCGAGCCAGAACAGGGAGGCAGAATGTGACCTTATACGACTTCAGCTGGAAACATGCACACTGAGCAAATCAATTTTTTTGCTATTTGTGTATGTCCATGAATGTGTACCATGAGTACTGATCTGAGGGTTACAAACAAATTTTAGAGAGCAGGCAAATTTGCAAATATGGAATCAACTTTAATAATGAGGATCAACTATACCTGACTTGAACTGAGAGTGATACAGGGAAAAGTAAATGGAAAAGCATTAAACTTTGAAAAGTCAAAACTGACACATGAATATTTCCTCCCAGCGGGAGACTGGCACTAAGTACTATCTTAGTCTGTAGTGAAGGGAACCCTGAAGGGATGGTGAGGACGGGGCCGTGACAATACTTGGAGACAATGAAGTGGGATTTGACCACCCCCAGACATCTGAGGAAAGGCAGACATCATTCAAGTCAGAGTTGTAGCTAAGACCACAATTAAAATAAAGCAGAAACCCATCTTTATATGTTCAACTTAACCTTCATGTCCCTCAAAACATTAAAGGACAGTATCAAAATAGCAATAATTTTATCCCACCACTCACCAACGCCAAACAATGGACTATGTACCCATTCTTATCCTTTCATCTGCTTCTATCTGGTGTGTAAGGCCTTTTCTCACAGCAAAGTGGTAAGGTTTGCACCTTGATTTTGAGGTTGGAGTGGAAAAAGAGAGAATAGACACTTTGGCCTCCTTGTTCTAGCATTGACTCTTAAGTAAACCTAAGCTGACTAAAATAAACTGGTCCTCTGTAGAATTCAACCAAGTCTGTCAATGTTTTATTAGAGTATATTCTTGAATCCTAGCTAGTATTAAAGTCTTACATTATTTCAGCCTCTGTGCAGACCTCTACCTTGGGACCTTGCAAGAAGGGGTAGCTAATGGAGTGCAGGACTCACTTATTATGGTCCTAGAGTTAACAACATTTTAAGACCAGAATTTCATACAATCCAATATCACCAATATATCTTATGTTTTCCACTTTAACCAAGGGATTTTTGCATTGGGTTAGAAGTTAGACTATTATCCTTTAACAAGATCCCTCACTCCATTTCTATGATGTTCATCAATTCTGGATAGCCATAGATATTTCAAAGGGCCATAAAAAGTTTCAGATTCTAGGAAACAATTTCTTCTATTAAAAAATTTCTCTTTCCTGCAGACTTCATCTAATGCTGATTTTGCTAGTAGGCTGGGTGACATGACCTTTAAGGGCTTTTCAACCCTGACACCCTAAGATGAGAAAGTCATGCTCCAAAGTAAAACTCTGCACTCATCTTGGCCACTTTTCCAAGCCACAAGGAAAAAAGCAGGAAGAAATACAATTTGGCCTTGGTAGTACTGGGTCCCTGGCCTGGATTCTCCATCAAGGAGAAACATGTGAAAACGCCACCCAAATTGTCCTCTCTAACCCTCTTCCAGTGGCTGTGAAACATCAAAGTTTGTTCTTCTCAGCCTTTGAGACCATTACAAAGCCAGGAGATTACAAATAGTCCTAGGAGTTTCCACAAGAGTCTACTCCATCATTGGACACAACAGGGAAATCCACACATCTGGCCCAGGGAGAGGAAATAGAAAATACAAGTGAAAGAGGAACCAAAGCCATAGGAGATGAGAACAGCTCGACTCTAGCTGAGTGAATGCAGACCAAAATCGCCCTAAAGTCTCACTGGACCATTCTGTTTTCTTTACACTTAAAGGAACACATGGGTTTTCAAAATGATCATTCACTGCTTCTTGGTTTTCTATTTGTTT
>PVJI01026512.1:0-18966 GCA_004026765.1 Micronycteris hirsuta | reverse complement strand
GTTTTGAGCACAGCTCCGTGTAATTCCTGTGTAAGCAAGTGTGGATCATGTCTGTGGAATGGGAATTCTCTAATAGGAATTTGGCAAAGATGTATCTTAAAAAGTTCTGGCTTGCTGACCCCTGCATATTACTTTAACCTGGTCCTGTCTGCCACCGGACGTAAATCTACATCCTGATGCCTTGCTATGAGTAATCCTACCTGTTCTGCTTAATCCCATGAATAATCAATCCAATGCAAATTGGCCCCTGATAAAAACCCTGGCCAGGCAAGCCACGAGGCTTTTTCCTGAGATGGAAGGAATCAGCCACGTGGCCCCGGTCTCTCTTTCCCTGCGTGTCTCGGTATGAAATTCATACACGCATTGGGTCACGGTCACCCACGGGTATCAGCAGGCCCGATCTACCCCGTGTCAAAAGACATTATGGGAAAGTATACTCTAACTTTTCCCTCCCATAGTTTCAAATATATGTCTAAATAAATTTCAAATAAGTAGAAACAGTAGCAAAATTAAAGATGTGCTACATAAATCAATCAAATTTAGGTTAAAATAATCAGAGGGATCATAACTCACTGTTGGAAATATGTTGAGGAAACAGAATGATAGTATTGAAAAAATAAAAGACTTTTAAAATTTAAACTGCTGCAAAGAAAAGTAATAATTTAAATAGGAGAATCTTAATTTTTGAAAAATACAAAAAGACATTCAGATTGAATTAGGCCACAAAATATATTTATGTGAGATATTTTCAAATAGTACAGAAAATGTATAAAAGACTGGTATCAAATTACAATCATTTCAGGAAACCTTTGTGTGAGTATAATCAAGTCACTTTATAAATACACAAATTTAGATTGAGCAACTGAGCTTAATGGGTCAAATAAACAACACCTAATATAATTGCCTTTATAAATAAACAGACATAAATTGGCCACTGTAATGTACCATTTACACACCCAATGTTTTTAGAAAACCTTTATTGTTACATGTAAAATGAAGATACTACAATTAATTAATAAGATTGCATATTTAATGGCTTAACAGAGTGCCTGATACAAAATTACAACTCATTAACTGAAAATTAAAATAATAAAGTTAAATAATCTTATCATACCAAACAGTAAGTGGTATATATGAAGGATAAATGCTCAGAAATCACAGAATAAATTAAGAAATGGAAATTTTAACAGTTTGAAACAGGAGATAAAGATTGATTAGGAAAACATGAGGGCTATTTAGTAGGTGACTTTTTTTCACAAATATGATCAAACTATATTTGGACATTAAAAACACAATAACCATCTTCTTGTAGTGAACATATTCTAAGATGACTAGCCTCCATCCCTACTTCCTGATGCCCATGCCCTGTATACCGTTCACCTGCGTGTGGACAGGACCTGTGCCTTTTTTCTCCCAAACAGAATCTGGGGGAAAAGACAGGGTTTTGGACATATCATTAAGATCCCAAATCAATGATTTTATGTTAATCAAAATGATCCTGGTTTGGTCTGAATTAATCAATTGAAAACATTAAAAGAGGAACTAGACCCTCTCTGAGAAGAGAGTCTCCCTTGTTGGTTTTGAAGGATTAAAATACTGTGTTCTGGGAGAGTGGATGGAAAGTCATGCCAGCATAGTGCCTATCACAGGCTAGCATTGTACTTCTCTACTACCTTTCAACAGTATTGGTGAAACATCCTCAAATAGATTAAGTGAAAGCATATGTGATGTTTTTCTCTCAGAAGCTTTGAGAGTCAAATTGCCTTTTCCTTCTTTGGATATTATGGGTGCATATGTCAAAGTGGAAGCTTTCCTGCTAACTAATCAATTCAGATGAACAGAGCCTTCATGAAGGGAAGTATGACCAAGAATGAGATATTTGCTGTACTATGCCATGAAGGTTTAGGTTTATTTGTTACGTACGCAAAACATATATTTTTTAAAAAGGGGCTTAAGGTACATGCTACTGTGGGGGGGAAAAAACCAACAGTTTAAAATTCTGAGAGAATGATACCGACCACAGTTCAATAAAAGTGTCCCTGTAATAAAGTAGATTCTAATGATGTACTACTCAGCTTTTATTTGTAGGGGAAGATATTTAAAAAACATGATCTTAGTATGAGCATGTAGGTTATCAATTGTTTCAAGAATTCTAGTACCATTGTTTTTTTTTTTTTTAAGATTATGACTGTAGAGTAAAGTATATAGCAAATTTTAAAGAGAATAAAAAAGGAAAAGAGAGAGGCTAGAAATGCAAAGATTTGCATGATTGGAAGAGACAAATTCTGCTCAATCCACAAAGAGGAAAAATAAAACTGAGGTGGACTTTGAACTACAAAGGCCAGTGAAAATTCAGAATTGGGCAAAAGATCAAATCAAAGGAATTCATTATTAAATTATATGAATGAATTAAAGTGGTAATATTAAATTCTATAAATTTGTCAAAAATTGCTCATGGAAAGGAATCAAGGGTTCATAAGTCTCCTACCATAGCCTAAAAAGTTCACATTATCCACATTAGATAAACAGAAAGAAAGAAGGAAGACAGGGTCTGGGAACCAAAAGCAATATAAGAATTATGTTGAGAAAGACATTGTGGATTACAGACTTTTAGTTAGAGCTCTTTAACCCTTGGAATTGACTTAATTCAAATAGATAAGAAACAGATTGATAAAAGGATATCAGTACCATCATAAGCATCACAGTCCTGTACTATATGACAATAAGACTCTAGTAAATGTGGATCATTTCTGCTGTTAGACTGTTTCACCATCTTATAAAGTCTACCTAAGAATGTTTGCCCTTATAGTTCATAGGTTTCTGGATGAAAAGAAGCCATCTCTTGAATTGATAGGGGGACTGTGAGACCATGATGTATAATTGTCAATGAAGAGGCTACTGTTGGGTGCAGCTGAACTTTGAGCTTCAGTACAATGTCTAGATGGACTTCTTGGGTTACAATTTTCAGAGAGATTTGAGTGTATTTTGTCTTCACAATGGAGAGTGAAACATATTTGTAGGGACCAAAATGATGCAGTGTATTAGTCAGTAGTATCACTGAATTATTTATGGCTTTTTACCTTCAGGTCAAATTAAACATTCCCTCCCCCTCCATAATTAGCTGTGGCAGAGGAGATTGCTTTTAGACAACAACATGTTAGTGCAAGTAAAGTTTGTTACTTCAGGGTAGATTCTTTGAGGACGGTGCATTATTAGCCATATTCCCCTTCAGTTTCAACATGAGAAATTTATTTTAAGATCGAATATTTTTCAGATTGAATCTTGAAAAACTAAGGACAAGCTGCATAGTGGAACCATGTAGTTAATATAGCATAAGAAAGACTTAAATCTCTTTTCCAAAGCCATGTAGATTTGAGTTTGTTTATTTATTAGGCCTGTTTGCTTATCTTATTTGTTCACTATCATTATGCTATTTAGTACTTTTAATCAACTGATTAAATTTATCTATTGGTTTGTTAAAGAAGGGTGAGTTTTTCATTATGATTTTAGTTTGCTCAAAATTTCTGTATTTCCCCCACCTCACCCACTCCCACCTCCCACCCTCAATCCTTCCCCCCTTTGACTTTGTCCATGAGTCTTTTATACACGTTCCTTTATGACCCTTCCCCTTCTCTCCCCTCTAATTTTTCTCTCCTCTCCCTTCTGGTTACTGTCAGTTTGTTCTTTATTTCCATGTCTCTGGTTCTATTTTGCTTGCTTGTTTGTTTTGTTGATTAAGTTCCACTTATAGGTGAAATCACATGGTATTTGTCTTTCACCACCTGACTTACTTCACTTAGCAGAATGCTCTCCAGTTCCATCCACGCTGTCAGGCAGTGTGGGAGCTCTTTCTGTTTCTTAGTATTCCATCGTGTAAATGTACCATAGTTTTTTGATACTGTACTTGAACAATAATTTAAAGAATACAAAAAAAGAAATGCTAAAGAAACATTTGTAAATTTAAGATAAGTATCTCCAAAACATCTTTAAAAATGTGACTATGTACTGATTGATAAAAAATATATATATATTTGATCAAATACGAAACATATGTTTTTCATTAAACATGGAAAACGTACTATTTTTAAATACAAGAAAAAATTCTATATTTTTACATTAAAATTAACTTCATGAAGTATTGTTTTATCACCTGTTAAGTGAACTTTTTCAGCACAATTTTTTTATCTTCTCAAGGTTACTGGTTGTTTTGAAATATTTGCATAAAATTTATATTTTTCCTGATTTTTGTTTGCTTGCATTTTTTAAATATCTTGCTCTATTCTATTTTTCTCAAATGTTGAATTAACTCCACTCATGTTTAGTTTAAGTCTGCATTTGGTTTTCTTATACAATTTGTGCATTTTGTTATTTAACTTGTAGATTTAATTCACTAATGACTAAATTATTCATAAATTAGTTTTACTTTTGAATTATTTTACTTCTTAAATGTATTATATTTTTAAAAATGTATTTACCACTTGATTTTATCGATCAGATGTTGTTGTTTATTTTTTATTTTGCTTTGAATGTTTTATGTAATTCTTCTTATTTTCTAACATCAGTTACTTAGAAGTATTTATCAATCACACTTGATTATAAATTTCTTTAATAATTATTAATTAATAATACCACATTTAAAAATCATGTACAATCTCTATATTTATTATCAGTTTAAAAATTTTGCAGATGTCAATTATATCTCAATAAGAAAAAGAATTTTACTTGAATTTTGTATTAAATGTTAAATATTATATTATTAAACACATCTTTAGATACAGTTTTATTGGTTTTGTTTTTTTATTGAATACACTGTATTCCACTTCTTATATATTATTGTTTCCTTTGTTTTACCAAATTATTTATTACATAGTTTTTGGATGTGTCAAAATATTTTTGGATGTGTCAAAAAGTGGATAATTTACCATGAAATAAAAGATATTCCTCTAAAAGAACTTTAATAGTTTCATTATTATCTGAAATATCAGAGGTGAAACTTTTCACAGAAATAATTTAGTCTATCAATCTATCTATCTACCGTCCATGATCAACCTAACAATAATGTCTGTTTCTTCACTTTCTACTTTTTTATTTGTTGGATTTATTCTTTCAAGTTCATGTTCACCACAGATATAGAGCCATAGTTTCTGTGTTGTCTATGTTATATTGTGGACAAAAAGTTAAAGACAACCTTTCTCTTAAATCCAATGAGAATTTTACTTTGGCCTCCAGCAAAAGAACCTATGCACCCCAATGTTCATAGCTGCACAACTTATAATAACCAAGTGCTAGAAGCAACCTAAGTGCCCATCAGTAAATAAGTGGATTAAAAAACTATGGTACATTTACACAATTGAATACTATGCAGCAGAGAGAAAGAAGGAGCTCCTACCCTTTGCGACAGCATAGATGGAGCTGGAGAGCATTATGCTAAGTGAAATAAGCCAGGCAGTGAGAGATAAATACCTTATGATCTCACGTTTAACTAGAACCTAATCAACAGAAGAAAAAAAGCAAGCAAAATATAACCAGAGGCATTAAAATTAAGAACAATCAGACAGTAACTAGAGGAGAGGTGGTAATGGGGAGAAGGGGGGAAGGGTTTTCAGGAACAACTACAAAGGACACATGGACAAAATCAAGGCAGGGTGGAAGCAAGGGAGGGAGGTGTTTTTGGTGGGGGTGGGGGTGGTAAAAGCAGACAACTGTAATTGAACAACAATAAAATAGTTTAAAAAAATCCAATGAGAAAAGCACACAAGGGGAGATCTAGTTAGGTCAGCTTGAGTCCATGCTATTCCTTGGAATAACTTATCTGCCCAGGTAAATTGGGTGGTATAATTGTATGTACTTGGGTTACCTGACAGCCTTTTTGGAGAGATAATGAGATAATGTTTCCTCACACAGCAATATCTTAAGTGAAATACAGCATCTTTCCGCCTCCCTAAATTCTACCAGAATAACTAGCTACAAGACAGAAAAAGATAAAGACTGTACTTATAGATTATATATAGTAGATTTTACATATCTTAAAAGATCTTTTCTACACCTTGCCCCATTTCCTCAAATATAGAATTTAAATGTCACAATGCTTTTCTGCTAAAGACTTTATGATTTTTTTAAAAACATGGTTTTCTGGAGCTTAATGGTTTGGAGGAGCTTTCTAATGCTAAGCTGATTATCTTTCCTTTGTAACCATCTACTCAAATCAGAAAGTTTACAGGCTTCCTTTATATCCTTAGAATGCATGACTTTTCACTGAGTGATGTTTTGTTTTGCTTTTATTTCAATGTGCTTGCCCATTATACAGTGGCTTTTTGGTACTTATAAGTTAACAATTTCTTTTTTCCATTTTCAACATTAATTTGATTATTGTATACCTTCCTATCCAGTCATTTTTGTACTTCTGGAACTATTATTACATGGGTTTGGATGTTCTAGATCCCAAAATGTCCTGACTTTGCACTCAATATCTTAGTTTTTTTCTTTTTCTGCATTCCAGGGTAATATCTAAAGTTGATCTTCCAAATTGCAGTCCATGCTCATTATTACCCATTCAGTTTCTCTATTGAGTTTTTCTCCATTATTTGATGACTATGCATTTTACTTCCAAAAATAGTTTTCCTCCAAGCGTATTTATTGATTGCTTCCTGAGAAAAGTGCTTAGAGTTGTTTTTATTAAAAAGTCTTATCTTATTTTCTGCATTTAGTTTTTTAATCAATACATCATTGTCCTAATTAATCCACTCATTTCCCACCTCTTTTGAAAGTTTCCTGTTTTTTCTCTTATGTCTGATTATTATTTTTTTCAAATATTTCCCTTTAGGAAAGGAAAGTCTAAATTGATATGAGCTGATGGGTAGTTTAGCATCCTTCAAGAATCATGTCACTCTTCAGTATTCATTAAAACAAGAATACATTTTCTATTTTAATTAGCCCCTGTGTAAGCTAAAAAAAAAAAGGAGGGGGAGAAATCTTATTGTTTTCTTCCCCAATTTCTTCAGAAGAAAATGAATAGAATATATTTAATGTAAGGCAATTGATTACTATGGTTAAACCAATTAAACACTGGAGGCAAAATGAGCAAAGCTGTAGTAAACATCTAGTTTGTTGATGTCAAGCCCTTGATCTTAAGACAGGATACTTTCATTCCTAGCATTTTTCTCCGGGATGATAGAGGCCATCAACATTTAGAAGGTTAATTGCATATCACAGACCATATATTCTGACATTATTTTGTGTCTCTGTCAAATGTGTTTGTTTCCAGAAAGCAAGAATGGCATACTAACTCTAAAGACTGTCATCCAAGTAAGCAGAAATTTCAATAACCTAATCCCACCCTTATTGATCATTATGCCAATATCTTTTCTTCTAAAGGAAGTGTTTTCTTCTCACATGCTTAATTAATCTTTGTGTGTATTCTGTTATGCAGATTTGATTTATTGTCTGAATAAAAAAGAAGTTAATAAATATTATTGGGATTGTACCATATGTAAAGCTTTTACATTGCCCTTTTTTTGTATTTATATATATATATATTTTTTTTTAATTATTTTATTGTTGTTCAAGTACAGTTGTCTGTATTTACCCCCCACCACAACCATCCCCACCTCCCTTTCTTGCTTCCATCCCTTCTTGGTTTTGTCCATGTGTCCTTTATAGTTGTTCCTAAAAACCCTTGCACCCATTATCCCCTCCCACCTTTTTAAAATTAACAGCTTTTCAAAAATATTAAAGTGAAGAAACTTGATGTTTTATCTATTTCATTTTAAATGTTCACTTCCCTGTCTGTTCTGTTTATTCAGTCCCAAATCATTGAATTGTCAAGGGCTTTGTCAAATGGGACTTTCCATATTGGTGCTGGTTGATTCAGGTATTTGACATGAGTATTTAGGTCTATTTAGAAGCTTTCTGGCAGATGATCAATTTCTTTAGTTAGGGCATTGGCTATGGAGTTATTTAAATGGCATGATGTTTTTTAAGTTGCTTTTCATGCTAAATGAAGTCTGAGTGTACAGCCCACGTTTAGCCAGTCAGGAGATCCTACATGTCCTATATATGATCTTCTTGACTGTTCCCCTAGCTTCCAAATTTTTCAAGCTCTGTGAGGTGTCAGGGTTGTTTGTGTTCAGTTAAAGTAATAGTTCCTGGGGTCCATTAGGAAAGAAAATACAAGATGATTCAGGATATTTTCCAAATCTGCTAAATCACTTTTTCTTCTAAGTTGTATTAATGGCATTCAAATGTGTGATGTGGTAAAGGTCACCTTCTTTTGCTTTCTACCCACATTGACAGACTTCAGTGCCACACCCTCAGTTCAGTTTTAAACAGATCCTGGCATCTGGGATTTTACCAACCATCTTGTATGGGAATAGCTAGCTCAGAATCCAAATCTCTTCAGTTTCTGCCTTATTACCCAGCTTGCCTTGTTTCCAGTCCCTTCTGTTCTGATCTTTGATTGTTTTCAGGGCACGGTTTAGAAAATCTGCTCACTATTCCTCCAGGTTTTCCTCTTTTGCCCGCTTTGAATCAAAGGCTACTCTGCACTGATCAGCTTTGTTCTCCATCTGTTCGCATCTGGTTTGTGTCTTCCAGAAATTCCTCAAAATTCTGGTTCATTGAAGACACCCACTCTTATGTCCTAGTGCTGCTATGATTCTTCTTTAGTTTTTCCAAATATCTTTGTAGAGAATGAGAAAAAATGTGTGTTAAAATTTTTATTTTTTTGTTTTTGGTTTTTTAAACATTTATTTATATTTTAATTAAATTTATTGTGGTGTCATTGGTTAATAAAATTATATAGGTTTAATGTGTACATTTTTATGAGACATTATCTGTATATTGAATTGTGTGTCCACATCCCAAAGTCAAATAAATGGAGACCGAGGTAAACAAACTATCAAATAAGAATTGAATTTAGCAATCCTGTCCATGTTTCAGTTTTGATTCACTGCCTCTTCTGTTTTGTCTTTGTATTAGATCGATAGTGTTTTACATACTAAGACAACCATGAGAAGTCTCAAATACTCATGTTTATAATTTTCTCTGATGAAAATATCTTTATTATTTCCAAATATGCAAAGATATTCCTCTGAAAAACATGGAATTTTTAATAAAATGTCAGTCTTTCTCTGTACTTTCAATTTTACTATACATAGAAATAATATAACCTTTCTTTATCAATATTCCTATTTATTGATTATAATTGATGTGATAGATTTTCAGCAGGTTAAATTCTCACAAATATCTGTACTTTTTAACAACATAAGGAAGTGATCTCAGAAGCTTGTAGTGTTTTGCATGGTAACTATTTGTGTCTATTTAGGTTATTTGATGCATTAATCTATTTCCTATGAAGATATTTTAGAAGCCTGTCTTTTCAGTGTATGTGTGCATGTGTGTGTATGTGTGTGTGTGTGTGAGTTCCCCAACATAAGTTCTATTAATCAAGGAAGCAGACGTTGCAGGAGTGGCTTTAATGAGAGAGATCGTGTCTGTTCTACCCGACTCTAATCTAGAGTATACCCAATCTAAATTACCAATCCTTCAAGAAACTATGAAATAAGAAGTTGGTATTTCAAAGATCCTGTCATCAACATACCATCTTTACCACTTTTACCAACGCCCTTGGTAATTATTGGTTACTCTCTCATTTTCTACTTTTCCTGCCATTGATGCTACTTTGATCCCTAGTAAACTTTGATTTTTGCATTTGATTTTCTGGAGATGCCAAAAGTTGGTATATAGCCAAATTTAATTTATATTACTTATACACAATATTTCAAAATAACTTTAATTTAGCCAAATATATTTTCTTGCCCTCCTTTTTTAAAAACTCTCTTCATTGGGCTCAATACACCTTCTATATTGAAACATAAAAAGATAGCTGGTTGAAAAACACTGTTTCTCTGTTGTCTGTTTAATTCAGTGGAATGCATGCCACTATGAGTTCTGACGTTGAGTAATGTACAATTGAATTCATGTGGCACAGTTTCTCTTAAGATGACAGTATATGGTGTTGTGCTATAAATATTTAGAAAGATTTCAATGTTTTAGGTCAAAACCAAATGTTCTAATTTTAAAACAATTACTAATTTTCAAAGTAAACGATTATAAACATTAAGTTTTTCACTCAGATCTGACTTTCAGTTGAATTGTTCTTGGTTAGTTTTTTTTACGATTCATAGATTTGGTGAAGTTCACCAAGTGTCGATGGTGAGTATTTTAATGAGTATTTAGAGGTAATTACTGGAAGACATATTGAAACATCATTCAATCAAGGACATCATTCAACATTTCACATAGTAGTTTCTCATGTAATAGATGAGGTATTGGAAATGGAAAAATAAGATATACAGTACTTTGCAATATATACTATAACAGTTTTGGCCTAACTTGTGTCATATTACAAGTGATAAATAGTTCCTCTTATAAAATAAATTCCTTTGCTGTGTCATTCACATATGTTATTTGAAATTCTCTTTAGAGAAATCCACACACATTTAGTTCTGTAACTATGAGTGGCCAAAAACAAGCACTATATATTCAGAATACAGGTTCTATCACTTCTTTTGGTAATCTGTGAACTTGGGGAAATTGTGTAAATTTTTGGTTCTCAGTGTGTTTCTTATGAAATAAGAATCGTAAACTTACCTTTTTGGGTAAATATTTATGAAATAATTTAAGTAAAACTCCTATAATGGTACCTGGCATTATCACATGTACTGAATAAGTGTCACATTCAATCACTCTATCTATGAGCTACAATAATGTGATTTTTTAAACATTTTATATCTGGTTGTGGCATGAAACAAGGCAGTTGCTTATAATAACAAAAGTTGATTTCCCATTTACATAATGTCCGCTGTCATTAGGACAAAACTATAGCAGGTGTCCCTTATGTGGGTTTATTATTTCAGGCTGCTATGATCTGTGGCGCCATTATTTGGATTCTTACTTGTAGGATCAGATGGCACAGCAAGAATTATCTTAATTGCTTTCACCTAGAAATGGCATACTTCATAATATAGTTTATTACTCAGTAAAGTAATTTGGTTATATCTAAGTTCAAAGTAACTCGAAACTTCAGTTCTTGTTTACCCAAATGGGAAAGAAAACAAGAAATATTGAAAAGCAGTAACAATATGTACAATTGTATCTATTGATTTTCAACCCTTGTTCTCAGAAATTGGAAGTGCCACTAGATACTGTTATTTGACACTCATTTTTAGACAAGGAAACTAAAATCTATAAAGTAAACATTATTTAGTTAAAATAATGTACTATACAAGTGACAGAGTTATAACTCATAGGATTTCTTTACCCTTAGTTTTGAATACTCTTTTCACTACAATAAAATAAAAAATAAAAATAATTTAAATTGAATCATATAAAACTAAGAATTTGTGAATATTAAATACTCATTTGGAGTTCACAAAAATAAAGAGTTTTAAGATTATCAAGACAATGCAGAAGTTTGCTAATAGGTATGAAAAGACAGCCACAAGGAAAACTACAGATCTTCACTGAAGTATCTAACTAAGGAAATTGAAGTTGTAACAGCCAGTGTGAGAATTTCACCATCTATGAGTGGGAAGTGTTTATTTGTCCAGGGTGTATTCCTCATAGTTTGCACCCTGAAAATCTCCATGGCAATGGCTACAGGTAATGTTTAAGATAATCAGTCCTGTGTATAGCTGAGGTATCATTCAGGCCACAGGTCCAATCACAATTAACAGCTCAATGCTGAGGCTGAATTAAAAAAAAAAAAAAAAAAAAAAAACCTAGTCATGCCAGAGAGAGTGTGACACTTCCGTGAACATAAAACTAAGATAGCTAAACATGACAGAAGCCAAGTTTCTTCCATGATATCAACCTCTGATTTCACAGGGAAGAGGTGCTGGTATTTCTTTATATATGCGTTTTGAACTCTGGTAGCTCAAGTGATACTTCCCTGCTCTATCTCTTTGCATTGACTTATAAAAACTTGGGTAGCCTACAAATCCATCATTGATACTGAGTACATTAATTTTACTCGATAATTATAGACCTTTGGGATCTGATGTGGGTCCAATCATGTTATTTCCCTCTGCTTGTTCAACATTATCACAAGGTATGATTGAATGCAATGGTGGGAGAAAATGTCTATATACATAAATCTTAAATTGAAGATGAAAAATTAAAATTTGTATCTATCCTGAAAATAAAGTTTCTGGATTTGTATTCTAATGCTCATTATCCATTGATTGCTTCCCCGTTCTAAATTTATACAATTTAGTCTTCTTTGTAAAAATGAATCTTGATCTTTTAAATATTTTATTTTCTTTTCTAGCTGACATTTTGGCTTTGCCAATAGAGGATGCTGAAGAGACATTGAAGAAGAAAAGGTTTCGCTTTCTGCAGCATTCAGCTTTCCCTAGCCCCAGACTGCTGAAATGCTCTCAGCTTTTTTGTCATTTGGATTTAACAGGGCCTTGTGGCCCTCAGCTTTGTCATAACACCCGCGGTGGGCAGTTTCGCAGAGGTCTACCTCCAGCTTTGCCCAGCTCACAGCTTGTCTAGCCACAGGCTCCTGCACCACTGAAAGCTTCTCTAATTCCTGTCTCCTGCACTGTGTGGAGCACAGTAACCCCCAGTGGTTAGTCGTTTTTCTCCACACCCCTCTTGGACAGTTTTGTAGGACAATGTCTCTGGTGGAACACGACTGCATGAACATCTTTCCTAAGCACCATAGAGAGCAGATTCCAGATAATTCCAGAGTGAGGTCTTCATGAAGACATACTGGTATGGCACGATTGTGACCTCTTTGCTATTCAGTGACGCACAAATTCTCTCTCCAACGACACCTGGTCCTTAGGCCAGGGAGTGTCTTCCCTGGGTTCTTTATCTTAGCTGAAGGGGAGTGATTGCTATTTATGTCTGTTATTTCTATAGTTTTCTACTTCTCTTTACTTATTACTAGAAATTTTTTGCACTTTAATATCGTATTATGGGTAATAAATCTTTAAGCTATCTCTATGCAAATTACTGTGTGATTTCTGTCTCATGATTGAACTCTGATTGTTATATATCAAAACCTAAATTAAATACACAGGTCTTAGGACAAATGATTTCAAATTTCTGAAGATACTTAATCTTCTCTTTTATAGGTACATGATAAATGTTACCTTAATCTGAATGTTGAATTAAATCTCAATCTGAACTAAATAATATGTATCTAGAAGGGTAATGAACTTAGATGTAAGAACCCAAGGAAACCAATTTTAAGATATTTGTCAACTAAAAAATAGGAATAATTGAGTTACAGAATTGTCAGCCATATAAAATGTCCTTATCTTCTTATTTTATTATATTACACTTGAGAATGATAAAAAGTAGAACACAGAAAGGAAGAATCAAATAAAAAAGAGACTATAGCCCATCCTTGGTAAGGGCACTTATAAGAGGCAGTCAGTCGATGTTTCTCTCTCACATTGGTGTGTCTCTTCCTCTCTCCTTCCCTTCTCTTCTTTCTAAAATTAATAAGCATGTCTTTTGGTGAGGATTAAAAAATTGACTCTAAGTGTGACAATGAGTGTTCTCTAGATAATACATATGAAACTGTGGCTATAAAGGTCACATTAATTATGTGATAGATTTATGCAAATACAATTTAAATAGATGGAAAACTATGATAAAAGACATTAGTGTAAATATTAAGCTATATATCAATATTACCTATGCCTTTTTAAAACAAAATTAAAAGTTTATTATTCTGTCAAAATTAGTAACATTATATACTCTCATATTAGCAATTTACTATTAATGACCTACTAAAATATAAAGAAAAAAATGAAAGCTCATATCGTTATATGCCAACATTTTGTTATATTTTTTTGTTAATTTTTAATATAATAACTTTAATTGAACATTTACAACACTAGGATAGGAAGATTATTAAACATCCTCGTAATATTTATGATAGCATTCTATAAGCAGTGAAATACTATTATGAACTAAACTTTTTTTCTTGAAGATATGTGAAAATCAATGTTTGGCTCAACATTGCTGCAGTTTTCTGGTCAAAATTTGTACAGTTCCTTAGAAAGGAATAAGTGCATGAGATGCCTGCAATTTCAGACCTTTTGCACTTTAAGTTATTTCACAGTAAATACTGCTATAGGAACTTGGATGAACTTAATTATTTTACAGTTGATTTAACTCAGAATGTCTGAAGAAATTTAGCTCACATTTTTCAACAACCTGAAAAATTAACTTTTTATTTTTTGCGGACCAATGCTCATGTTCATGTCTCCCGAATGTTATTTCTATGTTACTGTTAAGCAATACCCTGAGTTGTGTATCTGGGAATTCATTCATAAAACATGAAAAGGTAAACAATGGCAATAATTGACCAACATAAACTGAGAGTAGCATTAAAAATAGGATATTTTCAAGCTAATTGATATTTTTCTGCTATTTTTATGGGGAAATTGTTTTGCGTGTAATGTATACTAGAGACATTGACAGCTTGCCCCTCACTACATTTCCTTCTTAGCAAAATTGTTGCCCTTCTTAAATATCCCATGATCCTCTTGCCTCCGCTATTGTATACTGTGGTCACGGCCGCTGTGAACTAATTAGATTTCTCTTCCCCGAATGTGAATTCTGTCTGTAGAGATTCAACCTAAGAAATTTATGTAGATTCACAGGTTAACATTTCTCTAACAGGCTTTCAAAAAGGAATTTTTCATGTAGTGGATATGCCTAGAATTCAGTTGTTTAGGGATGTTTAGTAAAGTACTGTGTATGAAGGTCCGGAGAAGAGAAATGGAGAAAGATCTGCTACACTCATCTAGTGGTTAAGTGTTCTGTAAATTTATTTTTTGATTGGTATATAGACTTTCTTTCCCAGGGCTTTATTTTTTTAGTGAGTTTTAGTTTCCTGAAACCAAGCAATCATGTAATAATCATAATATAAAGATATATTTCAAAAAATTTAGTTAGCTTAACAAATTGATTTTTTCTCATAAAGGAATCTGTTAGGAAAATATAAAAATCTTGGTACATATATGATTTACATATTTGTAATTATATGCTCTAACAATGAATGCTACAGTGTTCGATCAATTTTCATCTTTATTTGTAATCTGTCAGTTTTCCCATATGCTCTACCTTACAGATTTCTCTTAACATGTAGCATAGGATGAGATACATGAGAGTACATTTTCAAAGGGAAATAATTTGTAGAAACTGAAGGTCCTAAAGAAAAAGAAAAATAACTTAAAACATCATAATACTTTCATAAGCTTTTCTTCATAAATTGGTCTCATCAGTGTTTCCTGGCACTATTAAAGGTCCATCTTCCTTCCAGATTCAGAAGACCAAAGAAAACAAAATAAAATAAAATAAAAAAAAACTAAAACTGTAAGTATATTATCTCCTTAAACCCTAACTTTAAGATATATTCCATCACTCAGAGTAATAAAAAAAAATATATAATCTCCATATTCAATTTGAATATTCCTCGCCATTTTCACAATTCTTATTTTCTTGTAACCTCATTATCTCTCCCCAAACATTTGCAATAACTTCATAACTGGTCAACCTGTCTCACTCTTTCATCTTAGTCTTTTCTAGAGATTGGTTCTATTGAAACATATCAGATCACTTTGCTGCTCAGCACAAACCTATCTAATATTTTCCTCTTGTTTAAAACTAAACATTTTTTAAATAGCTTACAATGTTTAACTAGTCTTGATCTAGATTACATGATCTAGTATTGTAATCTATAATCAAGGATCTGGGACTCATAAAGGAATAGGTTTTATGTGGCTTTAGATATAACCATACATTTTTATATCTAAAGTTCATATTTCAATGTATTAAATTTGTTGACTGTGATTAGTGTTCACTAGAAAATGTTCTATTGATTTCTATTAATTCTTTATAATTAAATTAATTCAAAATTAAAAATACATTGTAAAAGACAAATGCTACCTCTAATTTTGGTAGATGGAAATATCAAGCAGCAATTATTGTAAAATCAGGTAAAGATTTCATTAACAGGAAATTGAAGTACTTATATGGACAACAGAGTTGAATTGAAGTAGAATGAAAAATATAAAAATAACATGGTGAACACTGATGAAAACCTTATAGGAAACTATTAAAAATATCACTATCACAATAAAGTTTATTTATAATCACTGCATGCAATAATACAAAGAAAAGGCTTTACTTTCATGGTTTATACATTTCTTTATACAGCATTTAACTGAGATTGTGGATTATTGAATTGAATAGTATGGCTGGAATTCAAGAAAGGACAATTTTCTAATTGTTAATAACTTTGGAGTTCTAGAAGCTAAAATCGTGGTAATGAAATTTTATGCTTCAGGTAAGTTGCAATTTCTGCATAGACTACAAATACACATTCCTTTTTTCCTGTGTCCCAGGTTCTCTACTTCATGTCTGTAGAATATGTGAATTTTGTTTTCATCAGCTCGCATCATTATTTTATATCCTGACTTCCTCTCTCATCCATACTCTTGTTACAATGACACATACACAGTAATTTCTTCTTATAACCACACAACACCAATCACTGCTTGAGGTTGAAAGTACAGGGATTATACTGGTAAGGTGTTTCTTCATAGAAAACTATGCTGTTTTAATGCACTACTTTGTAGAAACTAAATTTTTCATGGATAAGATTCAATGAAAACGCCACAGACTAAAAAAATCAAACATCTATGTTTGAAATGTGAATCTGCCTCTTTCATTATGTATATGTTTTCATGGGATGTCTACAGAATCACTAAACTTTTGTTTACTAGTCTCTAAAACAGACTCTGAACCAAACAGTTTGCTGTGGCTTCTAGTTCATATATTTAAGGTAACAGACACACACTAGGAATTTGATAAGGTCATGTGCTACTTACCAAAGGGGATAGTTCTTAGAATTGTGTCATTCTCCAATTTTGAAGTTGTGCAAATGTCATCGAGTACACTCGCACAAACCTAGAGAGTACAGCCATCCAGTATAGTTGTAGCCACTACACGTGTAGATGACTGGCAGCAGGATGGGTTTGTTCACGCCAGCATCACCACGACACAGGAGTAATACACTGCCACAACATTAGGAAGGCTAATACGCCAGTAGATGATAGGAATTTTTTGCTCCATTATAATCTTATGGGGCCACATTTGTATATGTGGTCAATCATTGACCAAAATATTCTTTTGAATTACATGAATGTTAATATTATAAATCACTGGATGTGTGTCTTTCCTTTTTGTTTTCCTTTTTCAATATTGCCTTACCTTAAACATTACAAAATAGTTTTCTTATGTTCTAAATAATAAGCATAAGTGTCCCTTTCATTAGGAAGGAAGAAAATAATTAATGGAAAATAGAAATAAGTGTGCTTTTGGCTTTTAAGACATACTACTTTAGTTAATAATTTAGAAGTACTGATAGATGCTCAAAAATGATCAGTTCTTTCTTTGGCTTATGCCTTCATATACAAATCTTTTCACAAGTATTAACAGTTTCTCCTTACTTGGGTAAGCAAGCAGAGTATGGAAGCAATTATCTCTTGACACGAACTTTCTGTGTGACCTTTGATAAGTTATTTAAACTTTTTGTAATGGAGGACCCCCCCCCCAAAAAAAAAACAGACTTATATTCTGGACGCTGGACCCCTTGTACTAAAGATTTCCCCCACCAGGTAAGTGATCAAGGAACCCGTCTCTATCGGTGTAACAGCTTGTGTTATTGTGAAAAGCTGTGTCAGACTTCAGTTAATTTATTTTTGAAGATCCTTTAAATGCGTTTGTCCGTTTCATGGTGGGTGATTTACAAGGGCATCTGTCCATACCGTGCTGAACAGTTTTTGACCAAAAATGGCGTGACCCCTGTGCCCCACCCTTCCTCTTCCCCTGACCTCACCCCAAGCCACTTTGTTTTGTTTCCCCATATGAACAAAGTCCTCAAAGGAAAATGTTTTGCTGATGTGGAAGAAATGACACCAAAAAATGGCAGAAGCACTAAAATGCATCAAATTTGACAAGCTCAGCCTTAAAGCTCAGTCTCAAATTTAACAACGTATGTGAATTAGTTTACTTTCATCTTTTGCATATATAGTGCATAGTTATATATCTTTTGTCTTTATATATACTTGGTAAGTACATTTTTGAAGCATGTTTAAACATTTGAAACATTGAAAACATTTATTTGTAACAAATGAACATATAGACAAGCTTTGTCTTTTATGAAGCTTCATTGTTAACAATAGGATGCAAGAAATATGGGTGATGGATAACTATCTCTGAACTATTAATCACAAAACTATATCAAAATATAACAGCTTGTGTTCAATAATAGTGCTTGAAACAACAATCCAGTGCTAATAAATCATGTTTCATTTCCAGCAATATCGGGATCAAATTTCTAATTCCACATCAGCCTTTTTTGTCTACATATCATTCAATCAATTGCCAATTTACCCAGAATCTCTCTCAATGACTTCTAATTTTCCAAGAGTTTGTGTCTACAGAGTGTACACCCACCCACCATCTGCCATGGCAAGTTTTCTCTATCAGTTACTTAAGAAAAACAATTTCTGCAATTAAAAACAAAGTGTTCTGTTCAAATTAGGACATGTTGACACATGGTGTTTGCTTGAATTTATGATTATGAGTCATACACTTACCCATATTTTAACATGTAAATACAAATTAAAGTGAATTATCTTAAAACTATATAAATCATATGTATAAAACCCATTAAAAGAAATAGTGAGGAGAAAACATAACAAATCCATATAGAGCATGAGCAAGTGGGAATGTGAAATATTTTTGAAAATATAGATGATGCACAAGTTGTTTTAAATCCAGGAAAAGAGCTCTTGACTATTTTTACAAAAGTGATGTAGATATTTACACAGGAATTCAAATAATGTTTTATTTTAGATATTCCACTTAAAT
>PVJI01026511.1:0-18945 GCA_004026765.1 Micronycteris hirsuta | reverse complement strand
AAAAAATCATGGAAGAGGAATGGGGAGCATTGTGGGGGGAAGATGGTGGGCACCATATGAAGGCCGGACCTCTGGGTGAGAGTTAAAGGGGGAGCAGTACATTGCCAGTAGATTTGAAGACGAGGGATGCTTTTCAGGAGAAGAAAACAGTGTCCTAAAAAGCACATTAAAAATAAACAAACAAATAAATAAATAGCACATTAGTATGGAAGAGGATGACCTACCCAAAGAACCAGGAACACCTGGTTATGATTTAAGCATAAGCATAGAGCATAGTTGTTAAAAGAGAGTAAGAAGGGTTATTCCCAAGCACGCAGCTTCGATAAAGTCCAGGAGAAAATGCTGATGTGAACTCTGAAATAACTTGCTCACATTTACATATTAGAAAGATCACTCTGATAGAGATGAGAAAATTCTAAATGAAATGTTAGAAAATTGAATTAAGGTGGTGTATTACATAATAGATTATTATGCCCAAAGAGCATTCATTTTAGGATAACTCAGATGGTTTAATATTAGAAAACATATTAACATGGACTTAGATTACATTTTAATTTAAAAAATGCATCCCCATAGATATAAAGAATCTATACAATAGATTCCCCCCTTGGAAAACTAGGACATTCTTAAACCACGGAGAATATCCATCTTAAATATGCAGCCAACATCGTATTAAAAGTATTTTAATTTAAGTCAGTTATAAAACAAAAATACCAAATATTAACATTATCATGTCATATTGTGCTAATCATTCTAGTCAATGCAAAAGACATTAAACAAAAACAAGATTACATAGCTAGTAAGCAGAATGCTGGGCTGTAAACTCAGAGCCTTCTCTCCTAACCACTGCAACAGGCTGCCTCATAAGCAGACCTGTGCGTGAAGCCGTGAGGATGGTGAGAAGTTTAAGGCCATAGCCTCAAAACCTTAGAATATGAACATGCAGAAGGGTAAAAAACAGCATAGTTGACTAAATGCCACTAGGTGCTTAGCATCATACCTAGTACCTTGTAAGCATGCATTGATCCATCCATTCACTCTCTCAGCAAATATTTATTGAGTACCTACTGTGTGCAAAGTGTAGCACATACAGACATGGTCTCCACCATGGAGTTGAATCTGGAAAGGAGAATCAGACAGTAAATCTCTATAAAGAGACGCTAATTACAAATTTAAGTGATATGGAGGGAGAGAATAGGGTGTGATGAAAGAATGAGAGAGGGAACAAATTGTGGGTCCCAGGCAGACACAGAGGTGTCAGGAGGATATTCTCTGATGAAGCTCCATTTGAGAAGTGGGCCTTGAAGGATGTGTGGCAGCCAGCTCCCAGGAGGCGCAGGAGACAGCAGAGGGGTCTAAGAGGGGGTGGGAACCAGAAGAGTGCCAGGTGCAGGAAGCCAGGGAGGAGGGGTTAAAAGGCAAGCAATCAGCCTGCCAAGTTCTGCCACTCAGATGGAGACCAGAAAGTGCCCCTGGATTTGGCCACTTGATGTCCCAGAGACCTGTATCAGAGTAGTTTCAGGGCTTGGCACATAGAACCAGGATTCCCATCCATCTGAAAAGGTACTAGAGGGGTTAGTTAGAGGAAGTGGACACTCCAAAAAATATAGCAGAATTAAGAGGGACAACCCTTGCAGAAGGAAGAGGTCTTTGTGAATTAAGCCTCAGGTCCAAACCAAGTAAGATGACATCATCTCAGCCCCAGTCAGTAAGCCCTCACCCTCCACCCTTGGAGATTGCCCCATGGAACCAAGTCTCAGGCTATGGCCTTTGGGTTGGGGTCTTCAAATAGGCATCTGGGTCTACATAGACAGAAGATTCTTCACATATCAGTCGGAGGGTTCAGAACCAAGTCTATGCCCTGCTGCCCCTGTCAATGAGGGTATGGCATTGGGATTGCACTCCCTCACTTTTTAAAATCAGTTCCAGTGTCTGCCACAGTGTGTGTGTGTGTGTGTGTGTGTGTGTGTGCGCGCGCGCGCGCGCGCACGCAGCTCTGAACCCACCTCGGTCCCATAAAAGGCCCCATCTGGGCTACACCTGAGTCATTCCTGGTTAATTCTGAGCCTAACCCTGAGTGTGTATTTGAAATCATCTCTTTGCTGTGGGTGTGGGTTGGGGCTTCGGTAGCACTCTCTGGAAACGATCTATGTTCTCTCCTGGTCCTCAATCTGGGGGTATGAAGACCTTTGGGATTCTAGTACCCTAGATGCAGCCTGTGCACCCTTGAGCAAGATGTCCACATGTTAACAGCAGCAGGGTGTGTCTTAAGAGAGGCACTTACCCCAGAAAAATAGCCATCTCTTCCCCTTGGGAGCTGCACTTCAGACACCAGAAGAACGCCTTGACATTTGAGGTGGAGGGAGTGGGGTGACAGGAGGCAGAGTGACAAGCTGGTAAAAGAGGCCAGAGGCCGCTGGAGACTGGGATTTATCTGTGATTCTCTCCAGGTGATTAGGGTCGGGCCAGCTGCGTCTGGTCTGCGTGGGTGTCGGTATCTCAGCGCCAGACTCTCCTCTGAAGGTCAGTTGGAATAATGAATGAGCTGACACCTTGAGCCTGGGTGACAGGCCTGCAGGGGGAGTTGGGGGAAGCAGGGCTGACTCCCGTAGGAAACAGCCTGGGTGACAGACACCTTTTCAGAGAATTACCATCAACAAGTGTTGACAACCACCTTTCCCAGAGAAGGCTTCGAACCCTAGGATTAGGAGGCTGGAGAGAGGCAGGGAAACCCGAAACCTCTCATGAATTATGAGCTGAAAAGGCTTGCCACTCCCCAGCCCTTTCCCCTTCAGACACTGGCTCCATTGTTGACAAGCAGTTTGGCAGTTACACTAAAGTGGCTAAAATTTGGCACATACTCCAAGGCCTTTCCTGGTCATATCAGGTGACCAGTTCCCTGAGACTGTAGAGAAAGAAAGGATTACCTGCCACCTCCCCTCCCCTCAGAGGCAGGTGAGACTAAATTCACTAACTGACCATCGCTGTCAATTTACAGCTAAAACATAAACTATAAAAGCCGCCTTTGTTCCACCAGGGCAGCCATTCTGGCAGGGAAGTTAGATTAGCAATTTGTCCTTTGTCGGAGGATTAGCAGAGCCTCCTTGTTTTGATGTTTATTTATTAATTTGCATCTTCCAACAGTTTAACCCAATTTAAGGCCCCAACTCATTTTACTTCCTCTGTCAAGGGGCTAACAAAGCTGGATTAGAGAGAGCCTATCATGAAACTCATGGAAACCCCTCTCCCTTTTTTTCTACTCAGGTTCAAAGTCCTTGGCCTCTGCTGGCCGTGGAGCGGAAATTACAGCCCAGGCAGAGGAGAGAAAAGACAGTTCATCCAGACAAAGGGACCCTTCTCTGCACCTGAACAGGTGCTGTCTTTAACAGAGAACTCCATACTCCATCAATATTGTAGAATAACTAGAATCCTAATTTTGATGTTAGTCCATCCTCAGGTATGGGGTAGGTCTCACCACACTTGGGGTTTTCCTTTCAATTTTGCCGTACTTAAGAAGAATCTGAACAGGTGACCTCCTCAAAACTGACAATATGCTGGACAGAGATATCTGGAGAAGCTGACCATTTTTTGTCACATTTTCCCCAAAAGAAGATAATATATTAAACACCTAATTATACACGATTTCCTATAAGGAGAACAATACCATCCCAATACCTTCACACTGAGGATATTTTGACTTAAGGCCTTAGCTCATTCTTTTGCTTAAAAAAAAAATAAAATGATTTTTAAAAGCTCTACTGTTTTTCAAAGCTGCAGAATTATTTTTCCAAATGAAAGTTTTTGCAGGGCCAAATTACATGAAATAAAATAAGCACCCTGTTCTCTCACAGTGTCCCCCCACCCCACATTACTGTCTCTGCCCCCACCCTGCACTATCCCCCCACCCCTACCCCAGGCATCTCAGAGGAGTGCTCTGGCTCTGCAGGACACCATCGGAAACTTCTAGATTAAATAGAAGTTCTCTACAGGCTTTCCTCCAGCTCTCAGGAGTCAGGCTGTTTCTTTCCCTATCCATTTTCTTCTCTGACATGTGGCCCACTAGACACCAACCCTGGTCCTCCGTTTGAACTCCTTCTTTGCATTTTCTAAGCATCACCAGACATTTTGGAAAGACCTCTTTCAAAATCTTCATCATATCACCTCTCTCTTTGATAAGACATTCCAAGTCCTTCACAACTTGGCCTCCATTTAATAATTCAGTTTTGTCCTTCACTGACCCCTAAATAAAAATTTCACCTCCTGCTAGTCTTAACCATTCACCATCCTTAAGCACAACTTGGCAAGACCTACCTCCTTGTCTTTGTGCAGGATGGTCTTCACACTGAGGACGCTGGCTTGTCCACTTATAACCAGTCCTATATCACTTCAGTTGGAAGGCACCTACCTACCAATAAATTATATCTATGCTCCAAAAATAGGGGAAACAGCTCCAAGCTTCAGAGTCCAGCAGAACAGTCCTCAAGTATTTGTGAACAAATATATGTTAGGTATTATGTTAAGGATCATGTGAGGTTTCCAAAGATATTTAACAGGAGCTTAAACCATTAGAGGGGAAACATGCCATCACCACGAAAAGCCAGTGCTTAGAGTTCTGACTGGTGTGGCTCAGTTGGTTAGGCATCTCTCTGCAAAGTGAAAGGTCACTGATTTGATTCTGGGGTCAGGGCACATGCCTGGGTTGGAGGTTTGGTCCCCTGTCTGGACGCATACCAGAGGAAACTGATAGATGTTTTTCTCCTCTCTTTCTCCCTCCTTTACCCTCTCTCTAAAAATAAACAAATAGGGAGATGCTGGTATGCCTCTTTCTGTTGGGGTCAGTAGGATGCATTGAGTTGCCCACAAGTTAGCTTCATTGCTCTACTTCAGGTGCACCATTCATGCTGCAGTCCATGTGACTGGAGCCTCCTGGATTTGTCCTGTGCTCAACCCTGTGACCTTACACAGCAGTCCCCAAGATGGAGGCATAGGTAGAAATGTTTCGCTTCCTTGCACAACCAAAAGAAGGATAACAACCAATCTAAAAACAATAAACAACCAGAAGTGCCATAAAATCAAATGGCATGGAACTCCAACAACCAAGGAGTTAAAGAAACATTCTTCCAGACTGGTAGGAGGGGCAAAGATGGGCAGCCAAGCAGAAAGAACACATGGCAAGGTGGCAGACCAACGGGGCAAGGTGGGGCTAGCTGAAGGGAAACTAAAGACTCAGAAACTCTAGCTGTAAAATACTGTGGGGGTTGTGACAGTGGGAGAAACTCCCAGTCTCACAGAAGAGTTCATTGGAAAGTGGGGCTAGAGCAGAGCGAGTGAGTAGCATTGCTCCCTCTCTGACCCCTCCCACACAGACACTGCCACAACACAGCAAAGAGGGTTGCCGAGTCCTGGTGAATACCTAAGGGTCCACCCTTTACAACATAACAGGTGCACAAAGACAAAGAAATATGGCCCAAATGAAAGCTCCAGAAAAAGAGCTAAGCAGTGAGAAGATAGAAAACCTATCTGATGCAGAGTTCAAAACACTGGTAATCAGGATGCTCACAGAATTGATTGTGCTCAGTTGCAAAATGAAGGCCACACAAAATGAAATAAAGCAAAATATACAGGGAACCAACAGTGAGGAGAATGAAATTGGGACTCAAGTCAAAGATCTGGAACAAAAGGAAGAAATAAACATCCGACCAGAACAGGATGGAGAAATAAGAATTCAAAAAAATGAGGAGAGACCTAGGAACCTATACAACAACTTTAAGTGCTCTAACATCCGAATCATAGGGGTGCCAGAAGGAGAATAACAAGAGCAAGAAGTTGAAAACTTATTTGGAAAAATAATGAAGGAAAACTTCCCCAATCTGGTGAAGGAAATAGACTTCTAGGAAGTCCAGGAAGCTCAGAGAGTCCCAAAGAAATTGGACCTAAGGAGGAACACACCATAGCACGTCATAATTATGTTACTCATGATTAAAGAGAAGGAGAGAATTACAAGCAGCAAGAGAAAAGGAAACAGTTACCAACAAAGGAATTCCCATAAGACTGTCAGCTGATTAAGAAAACTTGCAGGCAAGAAGGGGCAGGAAAGAAGTATTCAAAGTCATGAAAGGCAAGGCCCTACATCCAAGATTACTCTATTCAGCAAAGCTATCATTTAGAATGGAAGGGCAGATGAAGTGCTTCCCAGATAAGGTCAAGTTGAAGGAGTTCATCATTACCAAGCCCTTACTATATGAAATGTTAAAGAGACTTATCTAAGAAACAGAAGAAGATTAAAAACTATGAACAGTAAAATGAAAACAAATTCATAACCATAAACAACTGAACCTAAAAAACAAAAACAAAAACTAAGCAAACAACTAGAACAGGAACAGAATCAGAAAAATGGACATCACATGGAGGATTATCAGTGGGGAGGGGGAAGGGAAGAATGGGGGGAAAGGTACAGAGAATAAGAAGCTTATTGGTAGGCATAAAATAGACGGGGAGAGATTAAGAATGGTATAGGAAACAGAGAAGCCAAAGAACTATATGTATGACCCATGGACATGAACTAAAGGGGAGAATGCTGGAGAGCGGGGGAGTACATGGCAGAGAGGAGATAAAGGGGGAAAAAAATTGGGACAACTGTAATAGCATAATCAATAAAATATACTAAAAATTTTTTTAAATAAAAATAAATAAATAAAATCTCAAAAAAAAATTTTTTTAAGGCATGCTTAGAGAAAACTTCCTGGCGAAGACAGGATTAAGCTGGCCTCAAGACTGAGAAGATGGTGGATGAGTAAGGGGGCACTTGGCAGGTTTCTTTTGAGCTGCCACCTCATTGGCTTAGTTGAAAAAACTTTGGTTCACAGAGTGGCCTACTCAAGGTGGCAGTTGCAAGAGAATTACCTTCGGCCTCTGCTGGGTCAGACAAGTCACCTGGTGTGAAACAAACCAAGTTTCTAACTTCCTTAAGAACATCACTATGGGGAAAGTTTGATTTGGAAATAGCTAGTTTCCTGGCCCTGAATTTTTTTTTTTTTTTTTTTTTTGACAAGATGGATTCAGGAAAAATAAATTAACCTGTGCATCAGGGTCAGTTGTGGAACTGTGAAAGAATGCTGGCCTTCATTGCAGGAAGGGAAAGTACTGAAAAGCGACCTCAATGCAGACTTAGGGCTCCAGGAAACTCTGTGTCTTGGCCTCTGCCCCACCCCCTTCCAGTGTGTCATTAAACCAGGCGGGGGTGGTAAGGAGGCCTATCGGCTTTCTTCTTCTGTACTGCCCTGGACAGTGAATACTCCCTGCTTACTCTTGCAGAGAAATCTTGGTCCTATTTAATGCAGAAAGAATTAAGATTAGAAATATTTTGTTTCAGAACTGAGTCCAGATGCATATTGGGAAATTCTAAAATTCAGCTTGGAGAAAATAGGTTAGAATTAGGCTTAATTAAAGCAAGAAAATTAAAACAAAAAAAATAATAACTTAGCTCCCTATGAACTAGCTCCCTTCTCTTTTCATCTTGAGAAAGAGCCGAGACAATGTTTATTTTAACCAATGTATTTCTCTGTTAGAACAATATTTTCATTCATTTAGTACTGGGTTCCCAACACTTGGTATATTCAAAACCTGCACCAGAAAACAGGAAACATCTTCAAAGAAAAGCAAATCAGCAGCTTGTTCTGGAATCAAGACGTCTCCAGAACCATTTACTGAGCACTATAGCCAAAGCAGCTGTGGGAGGGGTGGGCATGTTCTCATAGCAAAACTCAGGACCAGCGTATGACAGTGGAACAGAAGAGTGAAACAGTAAGTAATTCTCCTACCAGTTACAGCTGCATGTTTCTCTGGAATCTTCAGTAGAGACCATAAACCCCAGAGAAAAGAAAGGAAACCCAAAAGAGAACAATGAAGGATGTTCTAAACTAAGAGCTTGGAGAAGCTCATTCGTTTCCTTTGGAAAAAATAATTAGTATGGGAAAGAAAGTGCAATCCCTAAAATGCATCTGAATTACTAATTTAATGGGGCTAAAGGGAAAAAATGACCAATTAATTTGTCATTCAAATTTAACGATGACCCATTAGATTAATCAACAGGCTCCCGAAACTGGAGGAGGAAGGGTTGAGTGGATACAAAGTTGGATAGGAATATGTGGGCTCCCCTTGAGAGGTGCTCTCAGATGACTAAATGTGCTCCTGCCCCAGGGAAGGAGAGGACTGGAAGCTACAGCAACTTTACAACCCAATATTATCCCCACGACTCTACAAGAGCTCAGTGGGAGTGACAGAGGAAGGAGCTGACAAGAAGCTGAAACTGCACAGACACATCTCATTGGTTCTTATGTCTCAACAAGATATTTCTTCACCGAAATAAAATTTACGTACATTATGATTTGTCTTTCTAAGTGTACAGTTCTGTGACTTTTGCCAAATGTATATAGTCATGTAACCACTCTCACAATGCAAATACAGAACAGTTCCACCAACCCCAAATACTTCCCCAGACCCCTTTGTAGTCAACCACTCTTCCTTCCCCCAGCCCCTGGCAACCACTCATCTGTTTTCTGTCCATGCAGTTTTACCTTTCCCAGAAAGTGATAAAAATGGAATCATATAGTGCCTAGCTTTTAAAGCTTGACTTTTCTCATTTAGCATAATGCACTTGAGATTCATCATGTTATTGTGTATATCAGGAGTTCATTTCTTTGTCTTACTGAGTAGAATTCCATGGAGTGGATGTACCACATTCTGTATAACCATTCACCAGTTGAAGAGCATTTGGGTTGGGTTTTTTTTTTCCCCCATTTTAGGGCAATCACAAATCAAGCTGTTAAAAACGTACATACAGGTTTTTGTGTGAACATAAGTTTTCACTTTACATGGATAATACTTAGAAGTGCGACTGCTGAGTTTTATGGTAAATATATTTTACTTTATGAGAAACTGCAAGACTGTTTTTTAGTGTCTACACTGTTTTGCACCTCCTCAGCAATGTATGATATTTCCAGGGTTTTTTTTTTTTTTTATTTTAACCATTCTAATAGGTGTGATATCTCATTGTGGTTTTAATTTACATTTTCTTAATAGCTAATGATGATAAACATCTATTCTTGTGTTATTCGGCATCATATATCTTCTTTGGTAAAGTGTCTCTTCAAAGCTTTTGCCCATTTTTCAATCATTGAGCGTAAGAAATCGTTTGTTTTCTTATCATTGAGCTTTGAGAGTCTGTCAAAAATTCTGGATGCAATCCTTTCTCTAACATGTGGTTTGTAAATATTTTTTTCCCAGTCAGTAACTCTCCTGTTAATTCTCTTAACTGTGTTAAACAGTGATCCTTTTACTTCAAATTACACTGTTATGATTTGAGGTGAACAGTTAGTCATATGAGGCTGTGTGGTTGGGGTTTGCTCTGCTGTGTACACAATAGAGACTAGCAGAGTCAGTCAACACGAATGATTATGGCAATTTGTGCTCCTCTCTTAGGGCACTTTCTCACACCCATCACATCCTAGGGTCCAGCACAGCCCCTGGTACATAGTGGACACAATAAAAAGTTACTGAATGAGTGATTAATGAAGTATAGGGCCAATAGAAGGAGTGCAGTGAGAGATACAGGTGGAGACGGAGGCAGGAGCCAAGGCTACCAGGCTGAGAATTTTAACCTTGATCCTGTAGGCAGTTGGAGGCCCAGGAGGGTTTCGATCAAGGAAGTAATGGAACATAATTTACATTTTTTAAATTATACTGGAAGTAGCATAGAAAATAAGAAGAGGAATAAGTAGACTAATGTGAAGACCATTGAAAATTTCCAAACAAGAAATGATGAATTGCGACAATACAGGTATAACAGCAGGAACAGGAAGCCAGGGGCATTAATGAATCAACAGAATATTGTTTTGGTACAATATCATGTGAATTTGAAAACCTCTGACCAATACATATCATTATAAGAAAGAATAGAGCAATTTATTGGGGACCCAATATCCATCATATAATTCTTTCCTCCATACCCTTTGCAAACTTATACACACCTTTTTCTAATTATCCACCTCACTAGTCTTCACAGCTAAGTATTTTTTCTAAAAAAAAAGTCCACTTGCTTTTTTACTTCCTAATTTCCATTTTTATGCCTCTTGACATGATGTGTGACTAAATCACAATTTACCTTGAATCAGAGTCCAAGCACATTCTACTAGGAAAACAATATTACTCAAATTAAGTAGGTTATATAAGGATCTATGCAGTCTAGATTCAACACAAATATATAAAACAAGCAATCTCCTCTTTTTGTGCCGCTTAATCAAATCCTCTAAGTCACTTCTCCCTGCCCTTCTCTGCTCACTCATCAATTTTCTAGCTACACACAAACATCGACATTTGAAGTGTCAGGACTCAGGGCATACATAGTCAGGATGTTGTCTTGTAGACATCCACTTTCAATGGACTCTCCAAGAAAGCAACAAAGAGTGTCAGGAAGCAGGTATTGCCCATTAAATACCATATGCCAGGACAGGAGGAAATCTTTAAGGAGACAATTATTATATTCCCAATTTAAGTGCCTTTGAGACAATGCCTTTGGCACTAGTCTTTTTCTGCCAGCTATTATTGGCAGCCTGGTTCATTATCAAGATAACAACAGCTAAGAGATTCTAGTTAGGGCTCTGCTCTTTATAACTCTAAGAAGTTACTTAATCCCTCCAGGACCAGGGTCCTCATGCACAAATGAGATTGGTCTAGAACTAGATCATCTTTAAGGTTCCTGATTAAATGAGATCTTGGTTATAAACCTAACTTTGGAGGAAACATCCTAATTTAAAACCATTGATCTTAGTGAATTAGGGCAATAAACCTCTTTCTAAAGATTTAAAAGAGTGAATGCTCCTTTATTGTGCTAGTGGGCAAATCAATACTGATGTTGACACATTGGCAGCTAATCTTCCAGAACAAAGAAAAAGTTCTAGTGTCCATTAACAGAGTCAACTTTTTAAAAGAAACATCCAGATGTATACTTGTATGTCAGCCACAGCTAAATATTTTGCTACCTAAAAGCCAAAAAGAAAAATTCTAACTACTCTGAAATTCTCTTCAGCCATCATACCACCTCTATCACTTACTGAATTAAATTTCCAAAACCTCCTCTAAAAGAAACTTCAATACAAACATATACGTATATAAACATTTTAGAACTCAGAGTAGAATGAACTACGTAAATTTTTTTCCTCACAATAATCTCAATAAAGAACTATATTATAGGGTCTGTTCAATTTCCAGACTGTAGAGATGTGATTTCAAGAGACATAATCATGAGCACAAAATCCTATTACAACTACATCAGATATAGTTATGTAGATATATATAGTTAGGTATAGTTATATATGGATATAGTTAGGTAGACTTCATATTAATAAGATTTCATCATTCCTCATCAGATAAAACCCAGGACCTAAACATTTATTTGACCTTAAGATGACACACAGAGAAAAATTCAGTTATTTGTGTCATATGGAGATATAAAACATTTAAAATTTTTATAGATTCAAATCTGTCCATGTTTTTTCCCCTTATTATTTCCAGGTTTCCAAAATTTCCTTAAAATTTTTCCCAACTCTGAAATTATATAATTATTATTCTAATTTTTTTATTTTTTACATCATTGTATCTGGAGCTCATTTCTGTATAAGACATATGAAAGGAATAGAACTTTTTGTCCCATATGGAAATTATTAGTTATGCCAGCATTATTTAATAAATAAATCACCTTTTCCCCACTGAATTGAAATATTACTTTTGTGATATATCAAGTTGCTATTTATCCTTTAGACTATTTTTGGATTCCATCCATTGTAACTGGTCCAAGGATATTTATTGCAGTATTGTTTATATTTATAAAAAGAGGGGAAAAACTAACATGTCTATTGCTAGGAGAATTGATAAGTAAATTATGGAACATCCATATCACAGAATATTATTTACCCAGGAAAGAGAATGAATTGATTTATAAACATTGGTCTGGATGAATAGCTATGAATACTATATTTTATTTTTTAAAAGTTTAGAATAGTGAGTTGAGAGATAGAACCTTTTATAAGTGAATATTTGGAGGATAAAAATGTTTATATCAATTTTTTCAGAGCATGATGATGGGGATGGGGAAGAATATTAACTTTATAGGTGTCTGAATTAGTTAATTTGTTAAAATAAGCAAGTGTGAACTTTTCACATAAACATATACACCATAAATTAAAATGTTGCATATTTTATTTTAAATATATGTTAGAATAAAAATTTCTATTTCAACCATCTCCGAAGAAACTGACAGCAATAGCTCCATGTTAGAACAGTAATACGGAGACAGCACAAGTGTCCTGCTGGAGTGAGGGAGTGGTAAGTAGAGATCGGGACTGACCCCATGACTGGGATACTACCAATTAAGGAAATAGGCTTCTCCCAGTGCTGCTTATGTCTAAGAATTAAAAGAAGAATTCTTAAAGCAGAGTTGCCTGGTATAGATTATTCCTGAAAAGGGAATGATCAACAGTGGCTTTATGGTGCCTGGATCTCTCTGTCCTAGAGCTTAGTATTCCCCTCTCCCTAATACTAACATAGAGGATCTTGGCCCAAGGTCTGTCCTTCATTCTTCTCCCCCAAAACACATTCCCAGAAAGACCATCTGTTATTCTCAGGTGAACATGAACTCACAAGCATAAATACTACCTCTGAGGAGAACTTCCTTAATTGATGAACAGTAAACTAAACAATATATACCATGTAAAGTAGAATTGAAACAAATGGATTAAGAATTTAAAATATGCATTATACCTATAAATAAAGAAATAGTAGGTTATAGTAGAGCCAAAAAGTAAGAATTAAATATCATTAAAAAGTAGAAAAATTGAATATGAAATACATAAAAACTAAAATAAGGAAAACAATAGATAGGAAAAAATAACAGAAGGAAGAATTAGCAAATTAGATAGAGGAACCTTCCCAATAGGAAAGGATGTGTGTTATGTGCCATTGAGTCAGCTCCTACCTCTGGTGACACTATGAATGAGTGATTCCTGTCCTCAACAGCCTTCTCTGTTCCTGTAAATTAATGCCTATAGCTTTATTTATGGTGTCAACTCACCTCACATTTGGTCTTTTTCTTTTCCTGCTGTTTCCTATTTTTCTCAGGATTATGTCATTTCTGAAGAGCCCTGCATTCTCATGATGTAGCCAAAAAGAACAACTTCAGTTTTGTCATTTTTGCCTCCAGCAATGTTTCAGGCTTAATTTTAAATAGGACTCACTTCTTCATTTTTCTGGTGGTCTAAGGCTTCCTTGGAGCTCCACTTCAACACTATATTTCAAATGAATACATTTTTCTTTCTTTTGAGCCTTCTTCACTATCCTACTTTTGCACCTGTGCATAGTAATTGGGATACAGGGGTGTGGATGATCTTAGCTCTGGTCTCTAATAACACATCTTTGCTCTTCATTTTTTCCCAATTCTTCCATTTCTATATTTCCAAGGCTCTTGCTTTTTTTTTTTTTTTTTTTGGCTACAGTCTTCATTTGAATTAATTACTGAACTAAGGTAAGCAAAACTATTTCAGTCTTCATTGTCTTTGTTAAAGTTGAGTATTTTTTCTGTAGTAATGATTTTTGTCTTCTTTATGTTCAAAAGAAGCTCTGTTTGGCATCTTCTTTCACTTTCATCAGCAGTTGTTTCAAATCATTGCTACTTTCTGCCAATAAAATGGTGTTATCTGCATAAAGATTCATTAAAAGAAAAGTTCATAGATTTGAAGGATAAAACACATAAGAATATCTAGTAAGAATCCCAGAAGAAGAAAGGTTGTCTTAAATAAAAAGTAGAATGTAAAGAAATGATAAAGGTGAATATACTAGAATCTTTTTAAAAATAAACTAACAAGTTAAAAGATGGAGACTTTATGATTAGATTTTTAAAATAAGATAAAAAGATATGTTGGCTACAAGAGAGACTTAAAACAGACAGAAATATTAAAAAAAATTTTAAATGGATAAATACATACTAAGTAAATATGAACCAAGAGAAAACTTATGTAGCTATGTTAACACTGAAAAAATACAATTTAAGGGGAAAAGTATCAGAAGAGAAAAAGAAGGGCCATGTAAACTGAAAAGGGAAAAAATGAGGATGTAATTATGAAAAACATATGTGTATTTACCAATACAATCTCAAATGCATAAAGCAATAACTGACAGGAATAAAAAGAAAAATACATAAATTAACCATCATTGCTGGAAATTTTAACTACTAACAGAAACTAATAGATGAAGCAAAAAAAAATAAGAAGAGATATTGAAGAGCAGAACAATACAGTTAATAACCTCAAACTATTTGATATATATGCTTATATATAAGACCCCACATTCAACAAAGAGAAAAACACATTTTTTTTCAAGTAGATGTGGAACACATACAAAAAAAGACCATTTATTAGACCATAAAGGTAGTCTCAATAAATTCTACATCTCCAATCATAATATGATAGAATTATAAATTAAAAATAATTATTTTCTTAAAAATACTATATGTATTGAAACTAAGAGCATTTTATAAAATACTACTATTTTTGCAACTAAATGAATTTTTAAATAATACTTGATTTAAAAGAAAATTAATAATATTTAGAATTAAATAGTAATGAAGCAACATATGTTAAATTTTGGAGGACAGAGCTAGAGCAGTTCTAGAAGGAAATTTATATTTTTAAATACACTTGTCACATTTGTAGAATGTATAACAGAACAAATTCAAACTTATTTGAAGAAATAATGACTGAAAAATTCCCTAACCTGGTGAAGGAAAAAGTCACACAGTCCAGGAAGTGTAGAGAGTCCCAAACAATATGAATCCAAAAAGGACCACACCAAGACATATCATAATTAAAATGGAAAATGTTAAAGACAAAGAGAAAATCTTTAAAGCATTAAGAGAAAGACATTTACCTTCAAGGAAGCTCCCATAAGACTGTCAGCTGATTTCTCAACAGAAACATATCAGGCCAGAAAGGATTGGCATGAAATAGTCAAAGTGATGAAAAGCAAGGATCTACAACCAAACTACTTTACCCAGCAAGGCTATCATTTAAATTTGAAGGAGAAATGAAGAGCTTCTCACACAAAAGAAGTTATGGCAGTTCATTATCAGCAAACCAGTATTCCAGGAAATGTTAAAAGGCCTGTTTGAAGAAGGAGAGGAGAAGGAGAAGAAGAAGGAGGGGGAGGGAAAGAAGAAGAAGAAGGAGGAGGAGGAGAAGGAGAAGAAGGAGGAGGAAGGGGGGAGAAGAAGAAAGAGGAGGAAGAGAAGGAGAAGAAGGAGGAGGGGAAGAAAGCAGAGGAACATAGTTAAGTGTAAAGTTAGATTGTTTATTTGAGAGTTTTCTTGTCACTTGAAATAGGCCAGTAATGCTATGAATTTCCCTCTCAGGACTACTTTCTCCATGTCCCATAGACTTTGGGTTGTTCTATTCTCATTTACATTTATTTCAAGGTACCTTTTGACTTCCTCCTTGATCTTATTGTTTACCCATACACTGTTT
Source organism: Micronycteris hirsuta (assembly GCA_004026765.1). Lineage (NCBI taxonomy): Eukaryota > Metazoa > Chordata > Mammalia > Chiroptera > Phyllostomidae > Micronycteris > Micronycteris hirsuta. Next base: position 3,376 of record PVJI01026511.1, on the reverse strand, counting down.
AGTAACATCTTATTTAGCCTCTGTATCTTTGTGTATTTTACAGTTTTTTTCTTGGGATTGATTTCTAGACTTATATCATTGTGGTCAGAGAACATGCCTGATATGATTTCAATCTTCTTAAATTTATTCAGACTTGTTTTGTGTACTAACATGTGGTCTAATCTAGACAATGTTTCATGTACACTTGAAAAGAATGTATATGCTACTGCTTTGGGGTGAAATGCTCTGAAGATATCAATTAAATCCATTTGGTCTAATGTGTCATTGAAAGGAACTTGAAAAAAAACAACCAATGAAGTTGAAAGTGAGTAGAATAAAGGAAATAATAAAGATCAGAGCAGAAATAAATAAAATAGAGTCTAAAAAACAATACAAAAGATCAATGAAACAAGGAGCTGCTTCTTTGAAAAGATAGACAAGATTGTCATACCTTTAAACCAGACTCATCAAGAAAAAAAGAGAGAGAATCCAAACAAATAAAATCAGAAATGAAAGAAAAGAAGTAACTGACCCCACAGAAATACAAAGGATTGTAAGAAAATATTATAAACAACTGAACAATCTGGATGAAATGGATAAATTCCTAGAAACATAAATCTGAATAGACAGATTACAACTAATAAAATTAAAGAAGTAATCAAAAACTCCCAACAAACAAAAGTCCTGGGCCAGATGGCTTCACAGAATTTTACCAAATATTCAAAGAAGAACTAACACCAACCCTTCTCAAATTATTCCAAAAAGTTCTAGAGGAACAAAAACTCTCAAGCTCATTTTACAAGGCTGGTATTATCCTAATTTCAAAACTAGATAAAGACAATACAAAGAAAGAAATTTATAGGCCACTATCCCTGATGAACATAGATAGTAAAATCTTCAACAAAATATTAGCAAACCAAATGTAGCAATACATTAAAAAAGGTCATGCACCATGATCAAGTGGGATTTATTCCAGGGATACAAGGTTGGTACAATTTTCACAAATCAATAAATGGGATGCATCACATAAACAAAACAAAGGATAAAATCACATGATCATATCAATAGATGCAGAAAAATCATGTGATAAAATCCAGCACTCATTTATAATAAAAACTTTCAGCAACATATAAACAGAAAGAAAATACCTCAACACAATAAAGGCCATATATGACAAACCCACAACCAACATCTTACTCAATGGGCAAAAACTAGAAGCATTTCCCTTAAGATTGGAACAAAACAGAAATGTCTGCTTTCACCACTTTTATTCAGTGTTGTACTAGAAGTTCTAGCCACAGCAATCAGACAAGAAAATATAAAAAGCATTCAAATTGGAAAGGAAGAAGTAAAACTGTTACTATTTGCAGATGACATGATACCATATATAGAGTGGCCTACAGATTGCACAAAAAAACTACTATAACTGATTAATAAATTCAGTAAAGTAGCAGGATACAAAATAAATATCCAGAAATTAGTTGCATTTTTATACACCAATAATAAACTATCAGAAAGAGAAACTAAGAAAACAATCCCATCAATAATTGCAACAAAAATATATGAGAATAAATTTAACCAAGGATGTAAAATACCTGTATTTAGAAAATTATAAGACATTGAAGAAAGAAATTAAATAAGATACTAATAAATGAAAGCATATACCATGTTCATAAACAGGAAAAATTAACATCATTAAAATGTCCACAGTACCCAAAGCAATCTATAGATTCAATGCAATTCTGATCAAGACACCAATGACATGTTTCACAGGACCAGAACAAATATTTCAAAAAATTTATATGGAACCACAAAAGACCCTGAATAGTCACAGCAATCTTGAGAGAGAACAAAGTGGGAGGAATCACACTACCTGCTATCAAACTATACTACAAGGCCATCGTAATCAATACAGCATGGTAATGACATAAAAACAGACATAGAAATCAATGGAACAAAACAGAGAGCCCAGAAATAACTCACACTGTTATGGTCGATTAGTAGTTGACAAACAAGGCAAGAACATACAATGAGGTAAAGATAGTCTATTCAATAAGTGGTATTGGGAATATTGGATAGATACATGCAAAAAAATAAAACTAGGCCACTTTCTTATACACAAAAATAACAAAATCAAAATGGACTAAAGACTTAAATGTTAGCCTCAAAGCCATAAAAATCCTGGAAGAAAACATGAGAAGTAAAATCTTGACTTTTTTCACAGCAATATTTTTTCTGATATATCACCTCAGGCAAGGGAAACAAAAGAAAAATAATCAAATTGAACTAATCAAACTAAGTTTTGCATAGCAAAGGGAGCCATCACAAAATGAAAAAACAACCCACTGATTAGGAGAACATATTCACCAATGATACTTCTGATAAAGGATTAATGTCCAAAATTTATGAAGAACTTACAAAACTCAACACCAAAAAAACAAACAACCCAATTTAAACATGGGCGAATAACCTGAATAGACACTTCTCCGAAGAGGACATACAGATGGCCAATAGACTTATGAAAAGACACTCGATGTCACTAATCATCAGAGAGATGCAGATTAAAACCACAATGAGATATTACTTTACACCTGTCTGAATGGCTCTCATCAATAAATCAACAAACAACAAGAGCAGGCAAGGATGTGGAGAAAAGGGAACACTTGTGCACAGTTGGTGGGAATGCAGACTGGCACAGCTACTGTGGAAGACAGTATGGAGTTACCTCAAAAAATTAAAAATGGAACTGCCTTATGACCCATCAATTCCATTTTTGGGAATATATCCAAAAAACCCAAAACACAAATTTGTAAGAATATATGCTCCTCTGTGTTCTTTGCAGCATTATTTACAATAGCCAAGATTTAGAAGCAGCCTGAATGTCCATCAGTAGTTGACTGGATAAATTATCTGTGATACATTGACACAATGGAATACTACTTGGCAGGAAAAAAAGGAGGGAAATATTATCCTTTGCAACAGCATGGATAGAACTGGAGAACATTATGCTAAGTGAAATAAACCAGTCAGAGAAAGACAAATACCATATGATTTCACCTATCCATGGAATTTGATTAACAAAATAAACTGATTAGCAAAATAAACTGACAAACAAGATAGAAACAGACACATAGAGACAGGAACAGATTGATAGCTGTCAGAGGGGAGGTGATATTGGGGCTGAGTGAAAAAGGGGAAAGGATGAAGAAAAAAAAAATCCCAAACCTCGTAAACAACAGAAAGATGATTACCAGAGGGAAAGGGGAGGGGAAGGTAGGAGAGAGTAACAGGGTGATAAATAATGATGGAAGGAAATGACTTGGGGCTTGGGGTGATGAACACACAATACAATATGTAGAGGATGTATTACAGAATTGTAGTCCTGAACCTTACATAA
>PVJI01026510.1:0-18927 GCA_004026765.1 Micronycteris hirsuta | reverse complement strand
ATGGCTTTGCAGGGATGTTTGGGGGGGCTGGGGGTGCAGTGTCTGGGGAGGGGCTCACATATACACACACTCACACCAGTATCTCTCAGAATGGGATTTTGAAAAGTGCCAGGTGCCCTGATTTCTACAGCTACCGCTCAGTGGATGCCCTGATCACTGTGCTCTTGAAGCTGAGGCTGGGAGGTGGGTACGGGATAGTGGGGTTGTGTTCCTGGGTCTCTCAGGAACACAATTGAAGAGAGAATTTTCGGCAGGCTACTACCCCCAGGGCATTGCAGAGACAGCTGACTGAAACACACTGCCAGTCTTTCAGCGACAAAGGCCTATTTGCGGGTCCAGGAACTTTGGCCTGAGGTGCAGACTTCTGGTTAGATACATATCCAGTGGCCCAAGGAAGCACTTACAGAGGACAGAGGCCAGCCAGTGCAATCTCTGTGTCCCCTCTCTGCCTCCCTCTGGCTCACGGGCATCTTCCAGAAAGAAGCTTACACACTTGTCTGGAGCCCAGAGTTTTGTTACTGCTGCCCAGGGGAACAGCTCTCTGAGGCCTGGCTCTGGTGACCAGAGGGGTTATGCCATTCCCCAAGGATGCATATATTCTCTGTCTTTGAAAGCTGCTGCCTGAGGGTCTGGCTTCCAATTAGCCTCACCCTTAGTGCTGACTGAGATCCTCCCCTCCATACTGGGAGGTCTTGGCAAACTCTCAACTGCTGGAAGCTGTAGGGAGTGGGAAGAAAGCTACCTAAGTCCTAGCAACAGGTTATATTTTAATTGCAGTTGCATTGCTCTAACCCCAATGCACATAGGATTCAGTTACTTTATTCTCTTAAACAAAATTGAGGAAAGAGCATACCACCAGAATATAGTAGTAATAGGGGACTCGAGAATTGGAAAATTTTAGCTTAAGGTAAAAAATTATAAGCCTAGCAAGTAATGTATATGTTAAAGCTTTCGTTTCAGAAACTACAGATAAAGCCCATCCTGGCTCCTGGGAAAACAGCTGACCTCTTGGGGCACTGCTAAAGATTACCACCTGGGGACAACTGGAGGCATCTGGGCCTTTGTGTTCCAGGGAGAGACAGACAACCACCCCTCCCTGGGAAGAGCTAGTTGCCCCAGACAGGAAGGTTGCAGCTTCGCTCACCTAATCCCCTTGAACTTCAAAGCCCTTACTGGACCTTGTTTATTCCATGGTATAAAAATGTTGGCCTGGAAAGAAAAGGCAAGATGGTCTGTTAGGGTATGAACCCACCATCCTCTCAGATCACGGCCATCTGAATAAAGCACCATAAAGATTCAATCGCTGTCATTGCTTATTGGGTTTGGTAGTGACAGGCAGCCCGAATGCTGGTGTTTTTTCTGGTTTCAGTAGGAAGGATGACCGTGGATGTTACCTTTTTCAGAGCCAAACGTAGGAAAAGTGGTCTGTCTGTATTTTTTTAAACCACAGTTTATGACATACTCTAAAAGTCAAATGGTTGCTCTTGTAAAGGTATTTGTTTACAAGTGCCTGAAAGTACTAACTCAATGCCATCATTAACAGGTTTCCTTTTGCCTAGAGAAGGAAAGCACAAATGAACCAAAGGGTATTTCCAGAGCAGATAGCTGCTTAAGAAGGCCAGGACTCAGTCTTCAGGTATGTATACCTTTCAACATCTTAGAATTTTAATATAAAAAGCAAAATATATTTTTGCAATTACAGCCTACTTTAAAGAATTACTATTGTTCCCTTTGTCACAGTTAAAATCAAGTGTTGGGAATTAAATTATATTTTGAGACAAAAATATTACCCAATAAGAATGAATGTAGCCCGGCTGGTGTAGTTCAGTGGATTGAGCGCGGACTGGGAACCAGAGGGTCCCGGTTCGATTCCCAGTCGGGGCACGTGCCTGGGTTGCAGGCCAGGTCCCCAATGAGGGCCATGTGAGAGGCAACCATACATTGCTCTTTCTCCCTCCCTTCTCCTCTCTCTGAAAATAAATAAATAAAATCTTAAAAACAAAAACAAAAACAAAAAAAAGAATGAATGTAGATGGCTCAAGGATTTTTATTGTGTGATGTATAATGCAACAGAGACTCTTGTAAATTGTCATATGCCAATGAAAATGTCATAAATGGTAACCCCCCCCACCCCAAAATAGTAGACTGCTTGAACAAATACAAATGTCTGAGAGATGACCAAAAATCAGGGAAGGGTTGAACAACAATTTCATGTCCTGCACAGAGCCATCGTTTGAGAACGGAAGAGGCGGCTGTTTCATCCAGTGCAGAGAAACCGACAAAGGGAACCAAGCAAATTGAAGGAATGAAGGAATACGTTTGAAACAAATCTACCAGATAAAATCTCAGGGGAAAAAACCTTAATGAAAGAAAGATAAATTATTTACCTGATAAAGAGTTCAGAGTAATGGTCATATAGATGCTCACCAAACTCCAGAGAGGAGAGCATAGAAACAGTAAAAACATCAATAAAGAGACAAAAAATATAAGAAAGTGACAAACAAAAGTCATAGGGCTGAGGAATGCAATAACTGAACTGAAAAACATACTATATGGGCTTAGCAACAGACTAGTTGAAACAGAAAAAAAAAAATCCTAAACTGAAAGACAAAGCGTGGAACTCACCCAAGCAGAGCAGCAAAAATAAAAAAAAGAAAAGAAAGTGAGGATAGTTTAAGGGATTTTGGGGACAACATCAAGTGTACCATCATTGTATCATGCATCTTTGTCATATGCCATTTGCAGAAGGAGACAAGACAGTGAAAAGAACAGAAAACTTATTTGAAGAAATATGGCTGAGTACTTCCCTAACTTGGGGGAAAGACTACACACCCGGATTGAGAAAGCCCAGAGAATTCCAAATAAGAGAAACTTAAAGACACCCAATCCAAGACACTTTATAAGTAAACCGTCAAAAGCTAAAGACAAGAAAGCTTAAGCAGCAAAGGAAAAACAACTGTTACATTCGATGGCAACACCATAAGACTATAAACAGATTTTTTTGAGAGAGGGGAAGGGAGGGAGAAAAGGAGGGAGAAAAACAGCAATGTATGGTTGCCTCTCACATGGACCTCACTGGGGACCTGGCCCGCAACCCAGGCATGTGCCCTGACTGGGAATCGAACCGGGACCCTTTGGTCCCAGCCTGCGCTCAATCCGCTGAGCTACACCAGCTAGGGCTATAAGCAGATTTTTTTCCATAAACTTTGTATGCCAGAAGGTGTGGCATGATATAGTCAAAGTGCTGAAAGAAAAAAAAAAAATCCAAACAAGAATACTCTGAAAAAGCTATTTAGAATTGAAGGAGAGATGAACTTTTCCAGGTAAGCAAAAGCTAAAGGAGTTTTTCCTCACTAAACCAGCCTTATAAGAAATGTTAATGAGACTTCTTTAAGCTAAAAAGAAAGGGTGCTAAGTAGTAACAAGAAAACATATGAAAGAATAAATCTCATTGAAAAGGTAAACGCTTAGAAAAGGCGGTTGATTAATCACTCACAAAGCTTGTATGAAGGTTAAAAGGAAAGTAAAAATCACTGTAGCTACAATAAATAAGAAATACACAAGAAGAGACTGGACTACTGCCTGGCACCACACACAATGTTTAACCCCAAGTGAATTTTAAACTTCAATATAAGAACTGAAGCTATAAAACTCTTATAAAAAACATATGCAGAATACTCCTTGATATAGATCCTGATGATTACTTTTTGAATATGACACCAAAGCAAAAGCAGAAAAAGAAAAAATAAGCAAGTGGGACTATATTAGTTTTAAAAGCTCCTATACAGCAAAAGAAACCAACAAAATGAAAAGCAACCTACCAAATGGGAAAGAATATTTGCAAATCATATATCTGATGAGGGGGTAATACTCAAATATATATAAAGAACTTGTACAACTCAATAGCACAAAAAACAAAAAAAAGTCCAAACAATCCAATTACAAAATGGGCAGAGGATCTGAATAGACATTTTGCCAAAAACATACAGATGGCCTACAGGTACGTGAAAAGGTCCTCAACATCATTAATCATCGGGGTAATGCAAATCAAAACCACAGTGAGATCCACCTCAGACCTGTCAGAATAGCTACTATATAAAAACAAAACAAAACAAAAACAAATAATATGTTGGAGATGTGAAGGAAAGGAAAAGCCTTGTGTACTATTGGTGGGATTGTGAACTGGTACACCCACTATGTGCAACAATATGGAGGTTCTTCACAAAGTTAAAAATGGAACTATCATATGATCCAGCAGTGCCACTTTTGAGTGTTTGAAACAAACAAAAACACTAATTCAAAAAGAGATATACACACACATGCTTAATAGCCAAGACATGGAAACAACCTAAGTGTGCATTGGTAGATAAATAGATAAAGAAAGTGTAACCTCTCTATCTACCTATCACATGTATTATATGAATATTATATATGGAATATTATATACATTATGTAACAAAATATAAATATATGGAATATGTGTAACAACACGGATGGACTTTAGGGCATTATGTTAAGTGAAATTAGAGAAAAACAAATACTGTATGATCTCACTCATGTGTAATCTAAAATACATACATACATACATACATACACACAGTAAACAAACCAAGCTTAAAAGGTACAAACCTTCAGTTATAAATAAGTTATGGGGGTGAATACATCCCCTCATGGTGAATATAGTTTATAGTACTGTATTGCATATTGAAAATTGCTGAGAGTAGATCTTAAATGTTCTTATCACATGAAAAAAATGTATGTACCTGTGTAAGGTGACTGACGTTAAATGGACTTACTGCAGTGATTGGCAATAGAAACGAATATTGCATCATAATGTTGTACACCTGAAACTAATATAATATTATATGCCATTATATTTCAATTAAAAATTAACAGGAAAAAAATGAACCCTTGTCTGAAGGCTTAGGAAATGAGGCAAAATCAGTCCCCTTGGACTTAAACAGTCACGATTTCAAATCTTTGTTAGTGATGCTTAGGACAATTTGTTCTTTTCCTGACTTCTGTGAGTGAGATGTTTGGTAGATGCGAGTTATTCTCTACTAGTCCCTGAAGATACATGGAGTCATCTGAAATCAGTGATTTGAATGTTTCCCTGTGAAAAATGACCATGGATGAGAGAAGAAACACAAGTGAATATTTTGAAGTCATTATCCAGTGGTGTGGGGTCAGGACAAGAAACCCACATCGTCAGTCCATACCCGACTTAGGAGGGAACCTGGAACCAATAAACTCATACTCAGTGAGGTTGGAGTCCTCCATCTGTCTTCCTCACACACGCTAAGGATATACTCTGTGTGCTTTCCCCAGGGTCTGCATGCTAGTCACAGAAGGTGCTTGGTTTCCATCCCAAAGCAATATTTCCTTAAATCTTCCTCTGCAATAGATGTAGACCATGACAGCACAGCTTTGTCATAGACTGAACTGTGTCACCCTGATATTCCTATGTAGAATTGGAAACCCCATTGTAACTATATTTGAAGATCAGGCCGTTAGGGAAGTAATCAAGGTTCAATGAGGTCATAAAGATGGGGCACTAATCACTTTATTTTTAGAGCAATTTTAGGCTCACTGCACCACACCTGCATAGCCTCCCCTAATCCAAATAGGGCTGGTGTCCTCATGAGAATAGAAAGACACCAGGGAAAAGCACACATAGAGGAGAGACTGTGTGAGGGAGGACACAGGAAGAGGGCTGCAGTCTGCAAGCCAAGTTCAACTGCCTTGGTACTTTGATCTTGAACTTCCATCCTCTACAACTGTGAGGAAATAAACTTGTTGTTTGAGCTGCCTGATGTGTACATGTGTAGTATTTTGCTATGGCAGCCCGAGGAGACTGATACAGGCTTTAACTGTGGTATTGTGGAGCAAAAGTTATTGTTATGCCCTACCAAGAATTTACATTTGTTATTTTCCCTATAAATAGCTATTCACATATCAAATACTTAAAATGTTATGGAAGTGACGCACAACTAGAAAAGTATACGTTTATTTCATTATAGCACTTTTTTTCCATCTTGGAAGTTTACTCAATTAGGTCAATGGATGATCTTACTCTGTTCCAGGCACATAAGTCACGGGAGAAAATAAAGCACTGTCTTCTTCCCAAAGGAACACACAATGCTTTTGTGGCAGCCCCCAGTCCCACGGGCTGATCAGCACAATAGAAAGGGTAATCCCTGCAGCCGGGGCATCTGAACTGAGCTGAACAACCAACTGCTCAGTGTGATGGAAGAGGAAGAGAGGACTCTATGCAGAAATTATTTTCAAATATGCCTTGAACTTGAAAGGTTTCCAGTGCATCAGACAAAGGAAAGAGTCTAGTCAGAGGTTAGGATGAATGACAACATAAGCCTATAAAATTTTGCAGTAAGAGAGACAAACTATGTTGTGGTAGTGTTACAGAGCAGGGCTGGGGACACCCTACGGTATCCCAACCCCACACCAGGTTCGTTATGCTGGCCGCCAATGGAAAGACATCTCTCAATGCCAGAGACAGGTGAAAAGGAATTATTTATTTACAAGTTATACAGGCTTGGAGTTATGACTTAAGGTCTCCTTTAAAATACTAAAGTTCTTTGGAATACCTGTTCTCTAGAATACCCACAGATGCACACAGTCCTTCCTTCTCCCTCTGCCCAGTCCAGGGTACTGTATCTCAGGGAAAAAAGTAGAAGTCCGTGATTCAGGCAGATCCTCAGTTCCGACACCATCCACTGTGTCGCCACCACGATCTCTGGTTAATCCAAAACCCCAGTTAATCCAAAACCATGTGGCCCCTTCTCAGGGCCTACCAGCAAGAATCCTTTCACCCCTTCTCTTCCAGGCAAAGTCTCTCCTGCTTCCTAGGCCGCGTGGCAAAGGGAGCCACCTAAAGCCACGTGGTCCTGAGTCTCTTTCAGGCTGAGGGGTCCCCACTCCTCCAAAGCCTCGTGGTCCAGAGCGAGAGCGTTATGGCTGCTGTGCCTGGGTTTAAATCCCTGTGCCAATCTTCCTCTGCAGCCCTATTTCTGACTCCTCCTTCAATCAGCTACACCTGCCAGCACTTCATATTCTTTCAGCTTTTCTGGGCTGCCATGGTAACTGTGGGCAGCTGTGGCCCCCATGGCATAGAGCCAAGCATCTCCAAGCTCTCACGCAGGTGCTGTGTCCAGGGGGAGTTGCCTCCCAGTTACATCTTGGGTGGCAGTCACTTCCATCCCCCTGGCTCAAAGCTTGGCCACAGCTATTTAACATATCTATGAAACCAGTTACAGGCTATAGATATGTTAAATGACCATGCCAGAGGTTAGCTGCAAATCTGCTACCAAACAAAACAGCTCTGCATGGCCCTGCTCCAGGAGTCCCATCCCCCCCAGTTCAGACTTGTGGGGGTGAGGACATCCTATATATATATATTTAATATTTCCTAGACACCTTGAGTTCTGAACCCCATTGCAAATCCCTGTTTGGGCCCACTTCTTGGCTGCCCCCTGTGACAGTAGGAAATACAATGAAACAGAGGCTTTAGAGTTGTACAGACTTGTGTTTGCACCCTGCCTCTCCAACATTCAAGTTCTGTGGTCAAGAGCAAAACATTTTGAAAAAATAGACTTTATTTTTAGCACAGTGTTTGGTTCATAGCAAAATTGAATGGAAAATGCAAAGATTTCCTATATACTCCCTTCCCCAACACACGCGGAGCCTCCCCCGCTATCAAAATCCCACATCGGAGTGGTATGTGTTTTATGATCAATGAAGTTACAGTGACAACTCATTGTTACCTAAAGTCTGTAGTTTACATTAGGGTTTACTCGGTGTGGTACATACTATTGATTTGGACAAATATATACTGACTTGTATCTTCATTGTAGTATTATAAAGGATATTTTCCCTGCTCAAAAATTTTTCTATGCTTCCAATCTCTGGCAACCATTGACCTTTTCACTGTCTCCATAAGTTTGTGTTTTCAGAATGTCAGGTAATTGGAATCATGCATCATATAGCCTTTTAATTAATTAATTAAAGTATGTAGCCTTTTTGGACTGGCTTCTTTTACTTAGGAATGTGTATATACCTGTTTTCTTTATGTGTTCTCATGGTTTGGTAGCTCATTTCTTTTTATTGCTGAATAATATTGTTTGGATGTAACACATTGGCTTATTCATCTACCCACTGAAGGACATCTTGGTTGCTTCCAAGTTTTGGCAATAATTAATAAAGCTTTTATAAACAATTGTGCACAGGTTTTAATGTGTGCATGTTTTCAACTCCTTTGGGCAAATCATGAAGCATGATGTTGAAACATATGGGTATGTTTAGTTTTTTAAGTCTTCCAAAGTGGTGATACCTTTTTGTGTTCCCACCAGCAATGAATGAGAGTTCCTGTTGCCCACATCCTCACCTGCATGTGGGATTGTTTTGTCACTGACCTGACAAAAAACAGGTATATATTTTTACGTCTCAGAGAAAGGGTTCCCTTTTCTTCACATTCTTGCCAGCACATCCTTGTTGTTGTTGATATAGTGATGATGGCCAAAAAATAGTGTTCTGGACTTTGGCCATTTTAAGTGTATACTGGTATCTCATTGTTTTCATTAGTAACTTTCTAATTAAATACAATATTGAGGATATTTTCACCTGCTTATTTGTTATCTGTATATCTCCTTTAATAAGGTGTTTGTTTAGAACTCTTGCCCATTTTAAAAAATATTTTATTTATTTTTAGAAAGAGGGGAGGGGAGGGAGAAAGAGAGGGAGAAAAACATCTATGTGACAGAGAGAAACAATAAGTCATCTCCTGAACATGTCTCAACCAGGAACCGAACCTGCAACCCAAGGCATGCTCCCTCATCAAGAATCAAACCAGTAACTTTTTGCTCTTCAGGATGATGCCCAACCAACTGAGCCACACTGGTCAAGGTCCTTGCCCATTTTTTTTTTTTTAAGGAATACTCTAGATCTTTTATTTTTTTTATTTATTTTTAGAGAGGGGAAGGGAGGGAGACAGGGAGAGAAACAGCAATGTATGGTTGCCTCTCACATGGCCCTCACTGGGGACCTGGCCCGCAACCCAGGCATGTGCCCTGATGGGGAATCGAACCGGGACCCTCTGGTTCCCAGTCCGCGCTCAATCCACTGAGCTACACCAGCCAGGGCCCATTTTTTTTTTTAAGATGGTAATTTTTATTGTATTTTTTCATTACCATTTACCCCCTCCCCCACAATCATCACACTATCGTCTGTGTCCATGAGTCCTTTCCTTTTTGCTCAGTCCCTCCATGCTCCAAGCCCCCCAGAGCTGTCAGCCTGGTCTCTATCTATGAGTCTATCTATTTTGCATGTTAGCTCAGTTTGTTCATTAGATTCCACATGTGAGTGAAATCATATGGTATTTGTCTTTCTCTGTCTGGCTAATTTCACTTAGCATAATGTTCTCAGGTCCACCCATGCTGTCGCAAAGGGTAAGATTTGCTTCTTTTTTTATAGCCAAGAAGTATTCCATTGTGTAAATGTCCCATACTTGTCTAACCTACTCACCTACTGATGCACACTTTTGCTGTTTCCATATCTTGGCGATTATAAATAATGCTGCAATGAAAATAGGGTGCTTATGTTCTTTTGAATTAGTCTTTTGGGTTTCTTTGGATATATTCAAAAGACAGATCCATTTTTAATTTTTTGAGGTACCTCCATACTGCTTTCCACAGTGGGTGCACCAATTTGCATTTCTACCACCAGTGGAAAAGGGTTCCCCTTTCTCCACATCCTTGACAGCACTTGTTGTTTGTTGATTTATTGACGATAGCCATTCCAACAGGTGTGAGGTGCTATCTAATTGTGGTTTTAATTTGCATTTCTCTTATGATTAGTGACGTTGAGCACCTTTTCATATGTCTATTGGCCATTAGTATGTCCTCTTGGAGAAGTGCCTATTTGGGTCCTTTGCCATTTTTAACTTGGGTTGCTTGTTTTTTTGGTGTTGAGTTTTATAAGTTCTTTATACATTTCAGATATTAACAACTTATCAGATGTACCAGTGAAAATGTTCTCCCATTCCATGGGTTGTCTTTTTACTTTGTTGATGATTTCCTTTGTTCTGCAAAAACTTTTGAGTTTGATGTAGTCCTATTTGTTTGTTTTTTCTTCTGTTTCCCTTGCCTGAGGAGATATATCAGATAAAAATATTGCTACAAGCAATGTCCGAACTTTTACTTCCTATTTTTTTCTTCTAGAATATTTATGGTTTTGTGTCTAACGTTTAAGCCTTTAATTCATTTTGAATTTATTCTTGTCTGTGGTATAAGAAGGTGGTCTAGTTTAATTTTTCTGCACATATTGGTTCAATTTTCCCAACACTATTTGTTGAATAAATTATCTTTGAGTCATTGTATGTGCTTGCTTCCTCTGATGAATATTAATAGACTATAAAGGTACAGGTTTGTTTCTGGGCTCTATTCTGTTATATTGATCTATGTGTCTGTTTTGGTGCCAGTACCATGCTGTTTTGATTACTATGGCCTTGTAGTATAGTTTGATATTAGGTAGTGTGATTCCTCCAACTTTGTTCTTCTTTCTCAGGATTGCTGTTGCTATGGGGGTCCTTTTGTGGTTCCATATTATTTGTTCTAGCCCTTGGACAGTTTAAAATCAGGTTATTTTCTTTCTTATTATTCAGTTTTAAGACTTCTTTGTGTATTTTGGACAATAGTCCTTGTGATGATTAATTTTATGTGTGAACTTAATCAGGACATTCTGAGGGTTTCTGTGGGTATGTTTTTTTTGTAAATTGAACATTTATTTTTTTATTGAATAATTGGTTGTTTTTAGGATAATATAACATTCTAATATCTACATTTTTAGGATTTTTAATTTAAAAAAATTATTTTATTGCTGTTCAATTACAGTTGTCTGCATTCCGCCTCACTTTTTTTTTTTACTGTTTCATGCAATAATTCCTTTATTCTCATTTACATCTTTTAATACCACACAGCACTCTGAAGTTGTGAAGTATAAGTTGTAGAAAGATCAAAGTCTATTCATATTTTCGAAAGAGCTGCAGAATGTGCAAAATGACAAAGTCCTTATTATGGAGAGCCAAAATTGCTAAAAATGACTTCTATTTGCATAATCAGTGACAAAATAGAAGCCCATGTTGTTATAAAGTAAGGAAATAATTATAATGCCTGCTGTTTGCTATACAAAGAATTCCACAGAGAAAGAAACTTAAGTAATGTATAATAAATGACTCAGAAGCTAATAATTTATTTTCCATCCTTAAATATCTTTCAAAAATAATGGACGCTCATGAGATGCAGTGTGCTGGCGGTCCTGGGGCAGCTGCACCTGACGGGGACACGGCCCGAGTGGGACAGTGTTTTCCCTTGATGAAGAAGGTGAGAGTTCAGGATCCAGAATTTGTTTAGAATGTCCACTCCTCTGCTGAATTTGTCACCAGGGAACCAATTAATGAATCGGTACCAAATAAAAATAATTGGTTTATGCTTGATCCTAGTCTGTAGACACTGAAGTCGACTCTACTGTACTGTACACGATACATTTCAAAAGGTGCTGGTTTCTTTCCCCTCCACCCCAGCCAAACCCACCACCCTTCGTTGCTTCCACCCTCCCCCTTGGTTTTGTCCATGTGTCCCCCCCATAGTAGTTCCTGAAAACCCTTCCCTCATTGTCCCCTCCCCCCCTCTGGCTATTGTTAGATTGTTCTTAATTTCAATGTCTCTGGTTATATTTTGTTTGCTTTTTTCTTTTGTTGATGATGTTCCAGTTAAAAGTGTGTGTCCCTCACAGCCTGGCTTATTTCACTTAGCATAATGCTCTCCAGTTCCATCCATGCTGTCGCAAAGGATGGGAGCTCCTTTCTCTCTGCTGCCGTAGTATTCCCTTGTGTAAGTGTGGTAAATCGAACATTTAAGTTGATAGGCTAAGGAAAGCAGATTAGGAAAGCAGATTCCCTGATTAGGTGGGCTTCATTCAATCAGTGGAAGACCTAAAGAAACAAAGGCTGACTCTCTAACATATATGAAGGAAGCCCCCTGCCTGACCACCATAGAGCTGAGACATCAGCTTTTCATTTCTTTAAACTCAAACTTTGTTCCTTCCTGGTTTCTTGCTACCTTGAGCCATCAGAATGAAACTCCACCACTTCTCCTAGGTCTAAAGCTTGCTGACCCCACATCTTGGGAGCTGTCAGCCTCCATAATTGTGTGAGTCAAATCCTTATATTTACATACATAAATACATCCTATCAGGTCTGTTTCTCTGGAGAACTCTGACTAATACAGTACTTGTAGACATGTCTTTTGCAAATATTTTCTCCCAGTCTTTGGCCTGTCTTCTCGTTGTTTGACAGTCTTTCATAGAGCAAAAATGTATATTTTAATGGATTCTAGCTTATCAACTTTTATTTCATGGAGTGAACCTTTGGTGTTGTATCTAAAAAATCATCACCATAACCAAGGTCATCCAGGTTTTCCATTTATGCCTCTGATCCACTGAGAATTAATTTTTGTGATGGGTTTAGGGTCTGTGTCCAGATTCATTTTTTTTTTTTTGTACCAATGAATGTTGTGTTGATCCAGCACCATTTGTGCTTCTTTTTCAAAGATCAGTTGACTCTGTCTTTTTGGGGGCTTTTTATTCTGTTTCATTGATCTATTTGTCTATTCCACTGATTTTCACCTTATGTGATACAAGAATTTTTAAAACATGCAGTACCTGACTATTTAGTCACCCCTACTGACCTCTTTTCCCTTAGATTGTCAAATAAAAAATGACAATGGCCAACACAACAATAGCCATCCAGTGTGAATGAATAAAAATTATACATATTTTTTGTCAGATCAGTGAAAAATATAACATTTTTTGGCATGGCACAGAATTTAGTAATTAGTTTATGTGTGCCATGAGATGGAAAATGTTGAAAATCGCTGGTCTACTCTTTATCAATATTGCAATCTTGATTTTTATGGCTTTATTGTAAGTCTTAAATTTGGGTATTATAATTCCTCCTATTTTTGCTCTTCTCCTTCAATACTGTGTGGGCTTTTCTGTGTATTTTGCCTCAATATATAAACTTTAGAATCAGTTTGTCCATATCCACAAAATAACATGCTAGTATTTTTTTCTCTCTTTTTTAAAGATTTTATTTATTTATTTTTAGAGAGAGGAGAAGGGAAGGAGAGGGAGGGAAACATCAATGTGTGGCCGGCTCTCATGTGCCCCACACTGGGGACCCAGTCCACAACCCAGATATGCACCCTGACTGGGATTCGAATCAGCAACCCTTTGATTTGCAAGTCTGTGCCCAATCCACTGAGCTACACCAGCTAGGGCACATGCTAATATTTTGATGGGGTTGCATTGAATCTATAAATCAAGTTGGAAAATACTGAACTTGTAATAATATTGAGTCTCCCTTTTTAAATTTTTTTATTTAATTGTAGTTGGTATATAATATTATATTGGCTATACTAGTTTCAGGTGTACAATAATGTTATTCCACATTTTTTTTGCCTTACGATGTGATTACCTTACTAATTCTATTCATCATCTGTCAATGTGCAAACTTATAATATTATTGACTGTACTCCCCTTCAACTTTTCCACCCATTTTCACCATCAGCTCCCCTCTGGTAACCTGGTAACCATCCCTCTGGTCATCTTTCTTTTCTTTTCTTTTTCTTTCTTTCTGCCTCTAAGTTCTAAGACTTTTATTGCTTATCAAGTACACCCTTTAGGACTCTCTTTTACTCCCTGATGCCTGCTCATTCTGTAGAAGCTACTGGTTTTAATGGACAATACAGGTTTCTCGGAGGGGAATTTAGGTCCATGTTCTGACTTTAGAAAGTTGGTTTGTATATGACAGCTGTATTGAGTGCTCAGCACCAACATTAGACACAGGCACAGCTTCCTGTTGTTGGACAGGTCTCTACAGGCTGGGGAGAACAAGCCCCTACAGCCCCCAGTGATGCCACTCCCTCTATCCAGAAGACCCTTCAGGAACCCCAGCACACAGACATCTTCAGGCTGGCATCCCCACAGCTGTGGGAAGAGTGGCTGGGAGCCTCCCCACATTTCTCCAATTTCCTTTCTCACTCAGACCCCACACTTTACAGGAACTTTCCCCTACCAGGGTTGGGGGAGGGTGCTTCCTGGGCTCCTCCTGCCCAGATGGCCCTCTGCTCTGCATTGCTGGCCATGGCCATCGGTGTGCATTCTCCCTCTTCCTCCAGGGGCCCACCACTTCTCACTTGCTGTGACCCTGGTGTCAGCTGTGCGCCAAGCTGCCTGGAACTGGCATTTTTAGCAATGATGTCCCTTCTGACAAACCCTATAGCCGAAAAACAATGAGAAACTCATTTCACGGGCTCCGATAAGAACCCAGGTTGGGCTCACCTGTGATGACTAATTCTTTCTGTTTTTCTAGGACTGAAAGCATGTGCACTGTAATTAAGCAGGTAAGGGAGAGAATGGGAAATGGCCATTTTAAGGAGGGACAGACTATAGCTCAGAAATGCTAAAAAACTCTCTCAAGGTCTTTGGACAAATCCTCTTCAGCAGCTGGAGATGAACATGGGCACTTGGGCCCAGGGCCACAGAAAACCTTCCCTGGGAAGCGATCTGTTGCGGGCCAGCCTATGTAAGACAGAGCAGTCGCCAAAAACTGTTACAGAACGGGCAATTATAATCCTGCCGCGTTTGCCAAAAACTGTTACAGAACAAATTATACTCCTGGCTGGCTCTCCAAAAACTGTTACAGACGGGCAATTATAAAATTAGTCCCATCTGGGTCACCAAAAACTGTTACAGAGTAAATGGGGGGGCTGGACGATAGACCCCCTTTTTCTGTACCTGGGGGTTTCTCCCCCTTACCAGGTTTGTTTTGCCCGCCGCCAAAGGAAAGATTCAAAAGGAAAAGAATTAAAAAGAATTATTTAAACACACACAGTCCTTCCCTCTCCCACTGCCCAGTCTGGGGTACTGTATTTTACACAGGCTCCCAGAACCATCCACGTGGCCCTGACTCTCACCCAAGCCTTGTGGTCCACCAAAGAGAGACACTCAAGCAGTGTGGTCCCGAGGAGAGACCCGAAGAGAGCTGCAGAGAGCCCCAAGCAGTGTAGAGCCCGAAAAGCCCGCTCAAGCAGTGTTCTGCCTGGATTTAAATCCCAGAGTCTCATTTCCGGCTCCTCCCACAATTGGCCACAGCTGCCAGCATTTAGGTCAGGTGTGGCCTTTTAGTGTGGGGCCAATCATCTCCCTCTAGGGGGCCCTCCTCCTGGCTGCACCCTGTTACACCTACACCCAGTCCATGAACGCTGATTTGTGGAGAACCAGCTCACACCCATTTCTTGGCACAGTCAGAATGGGTAGGACACCTCTGCACAGCGGAAGGCGACTTTGGGGCAGTTCTTCACAAGTCTAGCCTATGGCTTGCATACTTTGGCTGCATTGTTGAGAATTAGCAATTCTCACTGACCTGCATTTACAACTAAGACTCCTGATTATCATGGCTGTTCCCCACAGATGAAAACGTTAAGAAGAATTAGCCATTAAGCAAGTCAGCCACCTGAACGCTGAAAAACAGTTTGCTAATTACTGGAAGAAGCCATTGCTTAAAATAAACAATTCTCTCTGAAATTCAAAATTTATCACTGAGCAAGAATGTTTATTGAACCAGTGATATAGGAAGAGAAAATATTTTAATAGCTAGGAAATTTAGTGAAAAACCATGAACATTAGTTAGGATTTATACTTCAGAAAATTGTAGATAAGATCATCTGTGCCTAGAAATACACTTCAAAGGCAGCTAATTGGGTTAAGAATACTTTGACTTACATGACATCTCTCTTAAATTTCCTAAGCACGAGACCTACCTTTACATATATTTTTAATTACTAATTTAGAGTTATCTAAGACCTAAGAAAAAATATATATGTCTAGCCAATTATTAGTGCCTAAAATAGTTAGTACTAATATTATTCTTAGTCATTTGATTGATAAAAACAATCATTTGTGAAAATTGAAATGTTCTGTGTCTTTTGGTCATGTGTCAGCCCTTGACGATTTATAACATCCATCTGTTGTTGATTGTAAAAAAACCCTATAAAAATAAAAAAATTCTCACGGGGTGTCAGTCGGAGCAAAGAGGCCCGGCTGTCCTCTGGCACTCCAGAGAGAGGGTGTTTAGATTCGTTCCCCTGTCCTCCGGACTCCACTGACGGTGTCCGGATCCGTTTTCCCTTCGCCCCTACCGTCCATCCTTCGGGAACCCAGAGACCCGCCGAGGCTGGACCCCGGCTGCGATCTTCCTGCAACGGAGGCCCAGTCCCTGGCTACCTCAGGCAGGGCCCTGTAAGTATGGGAACAGAGAACGGTGGAAGTCTGGGTCAGGGAATAAGCTGCTCCAGTTCCCCTCTTGGGCTCTCCTAAGGGGCGGGCTGCATGCCCCCAACAGGCTTCTAATGGGAGGAACCCAAGTCACTCGGTCCCCTTGGCGCAGATCCAGCACCTTGAAGGGGCACAGTCCAAAGTCAGGAGCTTGCCTCCCCAGACCCCGCCCTGGAGAGATCTGGCTGGTCCTCGTCTTCCTCTGGGAGTAGCTGGGGTGTTACGGGGTGCTTTCGATCCAGTGCCAGCCCCAGAGCCTCCCTGGGCACCCACCCAGGAATCCCGGATGACTGGGTATCTGCTCTGGAAGTCCTATGAGCTTTATCGCCTGGTGCAGCTTCCACCGGCGCGGTGCAGCAGCACCGTGTCCTCCTCCAGCTTTTGCTCCTTGCAGCGGCAGCAGCACGTGGGAGTGCCCGTGGACTCTGCGCCCTCCTCGGCAGGGTTGGCTCGGTACTCGGCGTGGAGGCGGAGCTCAGCCCAGGCTGCGGCTAGTTGCGAGCGCCGGCCCCAGGTGCTGCCCTAGGACACGGTCCGCGGCAGTAGCCGGTACACGGGGGAGGCATGACGGGAGAGCGCCAGGGACCCGGGGACCCAGGTACCCGTATCGTGATGAAGCACGTAGAGGGTGCGGCCGAGGGCTCGCGGCTGCCACCGGCTGCGCCCACGGGCTTCACGTGCACGTCCACCTGCAATTCCATGGGGTCCCGCGGCGCAGTCCAGGGCACCAGCTCGGCCCCCACCACCTCGCCATGCTGGAGACGCTCTGCCGCAGTGAGGCCGGTGATGGCGGCTCCGGGAGGGCTGACGCCTGGCGGCGGAAGGCGCCGTAGCCTTGGCTGGGTGGCATCACCTGCAAGTGCGCAGGGCGAGGCGAGGGCAGCTTTGCCACACTCAAAAGGTCCTGGCCTGCACTGGTCGCTTCCTGCGCGGCTGGAGCTGGGCTGCTCCTGGGACTCTCAGGTCGTTGCTTCTCCGCGGCAGCCTGTGGCTGCTCCAGCCCAGGACCTGATTTTCCAAGGGCTTCATGGCAACTAGGGCCCTGCTTGCTCTTTTCCAGGTGCAGCCCGTGCCTCTCCATGCCGGGCACGGAGCAACCGAGAGATGCACAGTGGAGCTCACCTGCGCCCAGGTAGGGAATCAGTTTTGCCTCTAGGGCCGGTATTGGTCCAGCTGGGTTGGTCACTCTTTCTGAGTGTTTTATTTTGCTTTTTTTTTTTTTAAATGTATTTTTAAAATTAAGTTTATTGAGGTTAATAACATATTAAGTTTCAGGTGTACATTTCTATGATACATGATTTGTATATTGTGTTGTTACCGCCACCCAAAACCAAATCTTCTGTCACCACATATTTGACCTCCTTTACCCTTTACTACCCGCGTTTCCCTCTGATACCACCATACTGTTGTCTGTGTCTGAGTTTTTATACGTTTTTCTTGTTTGTTCATTTGTTACTTTCAGTTTTATATGTATGAGTGAAATTATATGGCTCTTAACTTTTTCTGACGTATTTTGCTTAGGATGATATTCTCAAGGTCCATCCATGTTGTTGTCACATCGCAGAAATAGATACCACTTGATCATGGTGTATGATCTTTTTAATGTATTGCTGAATCAGTTTGCTAATATATTTTTTTAAAGATTTTATTTATTTTTAGAGAGAGGAGAAGGGAGGGAGAAAGAGAGGGAGAGAAACAGCAATGTATGGTTGCCTCCCACATGGCCCCCACTGGGGACCTGGCCCACAACCCAGGCATGTGCCCTGACTGGGAATTGAACCGGGACCCTCTGGTTCCCAGCCCGCGCTCAATCCACTGAGCTACACCAGCCAGGGCTAGTTTGCTAATATTTTGTTGAGAAGTTTTGCATCTATGTTCTTCAGGGACATTGGCCTATAATATTCTTTGTTTATACTGTCTTTTTTAAAATATATTTTATTAATTATGCTATTACAGTAGTCTCAATTTTTCCCATTCCTCCACCCAATACCCGCATTCCCTCCAGCAATCCCCTCCCTTCGCTCATGTCCATGGGTCATGCATATAAGTTCTTTGGCTACTCCATTTCCTATACTGTTCTCAACATCTCCCTGCCTATTTTTACCTAACAATTTGTACTTCTTAATCGCCACACCTTTTCCTCCTTCCTCCCCTCCCCCCTCCCAGCTGATAATCCTCCACATGATCTCCATTTCTGTGATTCTGTTTTTTTTGCTTAGTTTGTTTTTTAGATTCAGTTGTTGATAATTGTGCATTTGTTGTCATTTATTTTATTTTTATTTTATTTTTTAAAATATATTTTATTGATTATGCTATTACAGTTGTCCCATTTTCCGCCCTTTCTTCCCCTCTACCCCACACCCCCCCATCCCCTGCCCTTTAGTTTTTGTCCATGGGTCATACACATAAGTTCTTTGGCTTCTACATTTCCTATACTATTCTTAACCTCCCCCTGCCTGTTTTCTACCTACCATTTATGCTACTTATTCTCTGTACTTTTTCCTCCTCTCTCCCCCTCCC
>PVJI01026509.1:0-18931 GCA_004026765.1 Micronycteris hirsuta | reverse complement strand
GGAGGAGGGGGAGGGGAGAGGATGCAGATAACTGTAATTGAACAACAATAAAGTAATTATTAAAAAAAAGAAATAAAGAATACACAATTAAAATAAAGAACAATTTATAGGTAACCAACAGTGGAGAGGATGAAGGAGAAAATCAAATCAATGTCTTGGAACATAAAGAAGCAAAAAACAACCAATCAGAACAACAAGAAGAAAAAAGAAACCAAAAGAATGAGGATAGGGTGAGCAGCCTTTGAGAAAATGTCAAGTGATTCAACATTCACGTCATTCGAGTGCCAGAAAGAGAAGAGAAAGAGCAAGAAATTGGAAATTATTTGAAAAAATAATGAGAAAATTTCCCTAATTTGGTGAAGGATATAGAAATGTAAGTCTAGGAAGCACAGAGAGTCCCAGACAAGATGGGTGCAAAGAGGTCCACTCCAAAACACATCATAATCAAAAGGCCGAAGGTTAAAGATAAAGAGAGAATCTTAAAAGCAGCAAGGGAAAAGCAGTTAGTTAATTACAGGGGAGTTCCCATAAGACTGTCAGCTGATTTCTCAAAAGAAACTTTGCAGGCAAGAAGGTATTGGCAAGAAATATTCAAAGTCATGAAAGCAGGGAACTACAGCCAAAACTGCTCTATCCAGCAAAGCTGTCATTTAGAATCAAAGGGCAGACAAAGAGCTTCCCAGACAAGAAAAAAACTAAAGGAGTTCATCATCACCAAACCATTATTATATGAAATGTCAAAGGGACTTACTTTAAAAAAAAAAATCAAAACTACAAACAATAAAATGGCAACAAACATATATCAATGATTGAATCTAAAAAACAAAGTAAACAAAAACAGAGACAGAATCATGGATACAGAGGACATTTTAATGGTTGTCAGATGGGAGGGGGTATAGGGGAGTGGGTGAAGAGCTCAGGGAATTAAGAAGTACAAATAAGTAGTTACAGAATAGCCATGGGGATGTAAAATACAGTTACAGGAAATAGAGTAGCAAAAGAACCTATGCATGACCAATGGACTTAAACAAGGTGTGGGGATTGCCTAAGGGAGTGGGATGGATGCTGCAGATGCTGGGTGGAGGGGAACTAAGGGGGAAAATTGGGACAAGTTTAAGAGCATAACCAATAAAATTTTAAAAAAGGGGAAAAAAGCTTATTTGTTATTATGTCTGTGGGTGTCCATCTCTCCTGTCTATGAAAATTTACATTCCCCCAGTGACTGTACTTGACCCTTCCATCCTTTCTATAATCTCTGCCTGTGAAATATTCCTCATTAGTATTGCTTGACTATAATAATCTGCAGTCTTAATTCTTATTATTAATTCTGTATCTCTAAAGTTCTAGTACTTGTTACAAACTTATTAGACATGTAAAATCCCGCTTGCTTAAAACACAGTTTATGTCTTCTTACCAAATTGGTTCTTTCTTCCATGTTCTGTATCCATGATAATGGTTATATTGACTACTCTGGCTCCCACAAACATTCACATCAATCTATATATCATGTTGATGCTATTCTCTAAATATATACAGACTATACTTTGTTACGTTGTAATGACTAGCTAGAAAAGACTAGACTAAGTTACCCATAAGTCTAGGCTGTTATCAAGTCTTAGATACCTGCAAAGGCCTTCTACCTTTCTCCTTTCTCTTCCTTCTACTTACTTTCCATACTGTCTCCAGAGGGGTATTTCTAAAATATGAATCTGATATATTAATTCCATGTCACCAATGCCTGGTACATGTTAGTGGCTCAACAAATATATGTTGAATTAATTCAGACTTCTGGCCTTCTCTTCTGAACTCTCTTCTAGAACTCTCTGATCTATGACACAGGACCTTGTATGGCACACATGATAATAATAATGTAACTGTTGGTTATACATGGCAAGGAGCTTTTGTATTTTAGAAAAGATAGAAATCACCTTGAAGCAGAACTGCATGTGTTTTGCAAATGTCCATTTGAATGACCCCTCTTAATTATGTAAATGTTGGGTGAGTCAGCATCCATTGACCTATAGAAAATAATGTAGAAGAAACTTTGGTGACTTCATCAAGGGCATTACTGAGATGCAAAAATATTCCCTGATATTTAAAGCTGGGGCCTGGGCAAAAGTGTAATACCTACAATATCTTTCACAGACACTGTCCTTTTGAGAGGTAACAAACAAATCTCCAGAAATTGCCCTCCAAATTTGAAGGAAGGAGGCCGATAGTGGTGCACAAAGTGTCCCTGACAGACAGAACGCAGAGGCAGAGACCAGCTGTAAGTTGCCTAAAAAACTGAGTCTGGACTCTGGAATGAAGCTTGACATTGATGTGTTAAAGTTGGTAAGGCCTCCACACTCACTGTTTGCAGTAGGGTGTTCTACGGCTGTTTGTTTATTTTATTGTATTCAGGTTTACTATTTGTGAAGGACGCTCTGTCTACTTTTGCTATAGAGAAGTGTTGAAATCTCCAAATAATTATGGAATTGCTATATCTATTTTTGGACCCATTGGTTTTTGTGTTATGTATTTTGAAAGTCTATTGTTAGGTGAGTTCCTGTTTGTCATTTTTATGTCTGATATTAATATAGCTATGATTTCTTTTGAGTAATGTCTGTGTACTACATCTGTCTATTCTCTGACTTTTGACCTACACATGTCTTTATATTAAAAGTGGACAGCACATAGTTGGGTTTGATTTTTTTAAGTCCATTCTCACTATCATTGTCTTTATTTCATGCATTTTGACCACTTCCATATATTGATTACTACGGATGATGGATTCATTTTTATATAGATGGATTAATATCTATGGTATTGCTTATTGCTTCTTATTTAGTATTTTTGTTTTGACTGCCCTTTGATTACTTTGGATTTTGTGATTCCATGTTGCATGCACTTTCAGTTTGCAGGTATACCTATGTTTATTATTGTTTTCCTATGACATGCTCATTGTAATAATTTTTATTTTTCAATTAAATTTATTGGGGTGACATTGGCCAATAGGATCATATACACTTCAACTGTACTTTTCTATGATACATGATCTGTATATTGCATTGTGTGCCCGCCACCCAAAATAAAACCGTATATTTGGCCCCCTTTACTCCTCTTACCCCCCATTCCTTTCCCTCTGGTAACCACCCTAATATTGTTCTGTATTTTTGTTTCAGTTTTTTACCCCATACATGAGTGAAATCATATGCTTCTGAGCTTTTTCTGATTGACTTATATATCATAGCAGAATATCCTAAAGGTCCTTCCGTCTTGTCAAAGATGGCAGTATTTCATCTTTTCTCATGGCTGAGTAGTGCTCCACCGTGTACATGTACCACATCTTCTTTAGCCAATCCTCTATCGAAGGGCACTTTGGTTGTCTCCATGTCTTGGGCATCGTGAATAATGCTGCAATGAACATAGAGGTACTATATCTTTGAAAATAAATGTTTTCAAAATCTTTGGGTAGATACTCAGGAGAGGGATTTCTGGGTCATGCAGTAACTCTATTCTTAATTTTTTGAGGAACTGCTATCTGTTTTCCATAGTGGCTGTACTAGTTTACATTCCAACCAGCAGTGATGAGGAAGGTTCCTTTTTCTTCACAACCTCTCCAACACTTGTTATTACCTATTTGATTGTGATACTTGCTTTATTGTGGTGGTCAGGAACTACACCCACAACATCTTTTTTTTTTAAACTATATTTTATTGATTATGCTGTTTACAGTTGCCCCATTTCCCTTCTTTCCCCCCTCCCCCTTACCCCCCTTTCCCCTCCCTTTAGTTTTGTCCATAGGTCATACACATAAGTCCTTCTGCTCCTGTACTTCCTATACTATTCTAACCTCCCCCTGTCTGTTGTCTACTTCCCATTTATGCTACTTGTTCTGTGCCCCATTCCCACCCTCTTCCCCTACCACTCCCCTGTTGATATTCCTCCATACCTCATATAACTTCCTTCAACATTTCATACAATAAAGGCTGGGTGGTGATGAACTTCTTGAACTTGACATTATCTGCAAAGCACGTTCTCTGCCCTTCCATTCTAAATGAAATCTTTGCTGGATAGAGTATTCTTGGATGTAGGTCCTTGCCTTTCATGACTTGGAACACCTCTTAGACTTTTGGGAAGTCCAGGAAGCTCAGAGAGTCCCAAACATCTCTGAGGTATGCCTATACTTACTCTATTGCAGTGGTCTGGACGTGAACTCACACTATCTCCAAAGGATGCCGGTGCACATGTTTCTTTGATGCTCACGAGTTCTATATCTGTGCACTAGGCCAGACTCAGCTTTTAGTAATTCATTACATTTTTTCCTCTATTTTTCTCATTTGTATAGTGCCCAGCGTATCTTCCTCCCATACTTTGTAAGAGATGACTCAAGTATTTCCATCTTGTTTTCCTCTGGATTTCAACTATTGATTTTCTCTGTTACTTCAGTTATCTCTTGGGTTCATGAAAGGTTATGATTTTGTATTATCTAGCTCTTCTGTTGTTTTGAAGTGATGCTCTTTCCAGGTTTCTGCATTGTAGGCAGAAACAGAATCTCTTATATTTTGATGAAACCATTTACTTGTGTGTGTCCTTTCATTTCTAAGAATATCACAGAATATCTTTGACTGCCTGGCCAGTTATGATCCAGCCACAATACATATTACTGCCATCAAATGTTTATCATTTTGTGCAATTTTGGAGAATGATGCACCTCAAAACATCATGTGCACTATGAAATGGTAGTTATGTATATTTAGTCCCCTATAGTGTCCTTATCTCAGTGTGATACCAGGTATCATGTAAATGTCCCTTACATATCCTCAGAGAGGTACCATTGTTCACTCCAGATACCAAATCACATCCAAACTGACCTTTCTTGAGGCTCTTCACATTCCATTCCCGCCTTCTTTAAATGTATAACATTGACATTCACATTCCATGTCCTCCAAGTAGCAAATAAACTTCTGACATGCTAGGAAGGCAGCGGCAATCAGCTTTTAGTCACACCCAGGCAGCTATTTTAGCAATGTGTCACCTTGTTTAATAGCCACACACAGTGACTGAAGCTCTGCCAGTCAGCATTCTCTGCCTTTTATGATTCATTGGCAGTATTTTTCCCAGGTAGTCAGAAAAATAACTGGAATGGTAAATAGAGACTATAAACAGTGAATCAAAAGGCAGTAGGTGGCTACTGATAAGTTGAGTTACAAGAGATATTTTGCCACACTTTTTCAACAAAGTATCTAGGTGGAGTTTTGGGGGAGAGTGCATACATCATCAAGAGTTAGGTTTCTCTTTTTTGGAGAAAACAGATCCAGAGACTTTTTCCATCCTCTTCCACAACCAAATGCTGGATTTGACAGAGACAGCCAACAGTATTGTTCTCTTACTCTGAGACACTCTCGTTGAAATAATTTGATTGCATTCATATCTGAAATCACGGCTCAGTTATGAACATCTTCTGTTTGTCGCAATTTCCCCTGTTTCTACTTACTTCTTATTTTGCTCCCTATCTTTTTCACCATGGCACAGTTTTTCCAGCTCAGATATGTGGCTCGAACATGGATTGAACAACACTGCATACTTGCTAATGCTGCTTCTTTTTCCTAGTCCAGGAGCATTTCAAAGTTTTGACAGGGAACAAATATGGAGATGGGTTCACAATAAGACCATTTCATAGAAAAGGTCATTCCTTCTAGTAAGCCCTGTGTGTTTTCCAGAATTTCTGTAATGAGCATGTTTAAGGTAGATTTTACAGCTCACCCTTCTCTCTTTCTTAGGTGTCCCAAATAAAGGAGAAATAAGTTGCAGGCCTAATACTAACCCTTTCCTTTTAGGTAATAAATGTTCACAAGCATGAACCAAGAATGTATGGTGGACAAAGAGTTATTTGAATGAATTTGTACTATTCGCAGGATTGGGTTTATACCTACTGTGTACCTGTTGTCAGTGGAAGAGAGAACCTGGGCCATATGCATGAAATGCATGTGCCTTTCTGCAGACCAATATAATGTTCCCATAAGCAATGTAAAGGAGCATTTATAACTGATTTTGAACACAGCTAAATGTGAATGCTTAATCAAGATTTATAGAGCAAATATTTATTCAGTAAATAACGTTGTTTACCCTGTTGAATTATGTATAAAATATATACTGTATGCATTATACATACATAATATAAACATTATGTGTGTGTACCAGTTGCTGTAAATGTTTGTATATTTTCTGTGGCTGATATTGGCTAGGAAATAGATGCAATATACACTGATACCTCTAAAAATCCATTTGTTTGGAGAGATGGCAAACTTCTTAAATAAGTAACATGTTGATCAGTTGGAGATATATGAAAAATAGGAATTATAAATGGTGGGATATTGCAGGAAAGTATTCAGTCTCACATTGCTAAGGGAAACATAAATTACTAAAATTTTTATAACACCATTGTAAATAGAAAATTAGAACCTCCCAAAAGGTTTTTGCCTGTGAGTATATAAGCAAAGAAATAATGTATAATAGATGTAAATGCTTTTGAAAATTATTAACTAAATTCTTAAATATAAATTATTGTATCTTCTTAAACTAGCTTAAGTGCTCCTTCTTTAAATATATTTTTTCAGGCCACATTTACCATAGCTGGAAAATTCCACTTGGCCACTAGTTAAAGAAGTAAGTTTTTCTTCTTGCTCATTTCAACCAACATTATGTTCTCAATATCTCTGAAAGTTTTCTTAAAGATTTACAGTCCTCTGCTACAATGTCAATGTCAGAGTTTAGATTATGGCAAGATAGGCAGATTTCTCTTTAATAAAAATTTTCAAACATTGGAAGAGAAAGATTAAGCACTATATATCTACCTAGATGATTTGATTACCCCCAGAGAGTACTGAAATACTGTTCCTCTGCCTTACTTCAGTCTTTTATTCAAAAGAGGGACATGCAAAAGGCACATAGTTTTGTGTGCCATAATTAAGAGGTTTCTCAAAACCCAGGATAAAATATCACTAAGACTGTCGATCTATTCCCTAGAGAAGTAATCAAAATTGGAAAGACTAAGGATCAAAAGTTAGGAGCACAGGATATTTTATTGAACTCACCTCTCAGAGAAAATAATTTTACCTATGGCCCTAGAGATCTCTCTGGGATATTTAAATTTTTTTTGAAAAATAAGTTAACTGTTAAAAAACCACAAACATCTAGAAACAAGAATTTTGTTGGGGGAAGTCAGGGTTAAGAATTCTTTATGTGCTCTTAGTTTTTAAGATTCCCTGCTGAGTTTTGCTCAACTTTACTATAATGATTCTGTTTATTGTAGCTTTTTCACATTCACTTGGGTTCTTCTATACTGCTCCTTAAGTTGGAAAACTTTTCTTGAACATTTGCACAGAGTGACATTAAGGTCCTTTTCACAAAACTGCAGAAGTTGCACAGGTTCAGCCCTCATCCGAATATTGCCACAAAATTTAATGCCTTGGGAGTTTTGGCTTTCACTACTATGCTCCCAAGAAGATGAACCTGCAAGGCTACTTTGCAGCTACAGCTAAAAAGGGAGAACCACAGCCGTAATTATGACTGTGTTCTAAACGTGAGTTCTACAGTCTGTTGTCCCCTTGTTCCCTTTCAAGTTCAACTAACTGTGCTGATCATTTAACTACATCATAAACTTAGGAGCAACAGGAGCTCTCTTTCTCTAGCTATCTCATAATAAAAGTAAGGACCAGTGTTTGGGTACCTATGACCATTTCCCAATTAATTTCCCTAGTAATATTTGCTTGTCTTTGGGTGCAGTTTGGGGAAAGCAAATATTAAAGATACACAGGAAAATCTTTGGTATTTGCTACATAATGGTTCTCATATAGATTCTTTCATAGCTACAGTCTAAACTTAGATTTTGTTTCATTTTTTAGACATCAGTAAGCATGCAGTTTGTTTTCTAATTTTGATTTACTGACAAAACTGAGGCCTAGATTTAATCCTTAATTGTATATTTTCTCATTTCTTTTTTCCTGGAACCAATTTTGCTCACTTTCTGCATTACTTCACCATTTATCCTTTGTCTTAAAAGACCATTTAAAAACAGTGTCAACCTTCATTCCTCCTCCATGGATTGATACTATGTTTTAAAAAAGGAGTAATGATGATGATGACATTAATAATGGCTAACATTTATAACCCACTAAGATATAATTTGCTCATATCATATTGCAACCAAAATCCAGGCTTGGCTGCTGACCATAACAAAAGCCAAACTCATGAGGCAGGAGCTGGTGCACAAGGGAGCAGGTTTATTCGGGTGCTGCGTGGACTCCTGTCTTAAAGGTCATCCCCACTTCCTACTCAATCATGGTTCTTATAAGGATAAGGAAAGGAGGGCTTTGCTTTCTACCCAAATATCTTAGCGTTTGGAGCTGTGGCCCTGTCCATTCATCTCTCTAGCTTTGGGCATTATCGGTATTAGAACCTCCCCTTTTGTCATTTATGCTTCCTGTCTGCCCTATCAGAGTCGGTGGGGAGGCAGGGACTTGAGGATCTGCCATCAGGAAGCCTGGAGCTGCTGCCATCCTCAATGAACCTCCCAACACTGGACACAGTGCCAACACATCAGGGGAGCTGGTTGGAGTTCGTGGGGCACCCCTGGGTCCTGGTGTGCCCATGTCCTCTGTGCAGCCTCTCATGGCCCACACCTCTGAAGCGGCCAGCCTGCCCATGCTCGCCCTTCCACTGGCTGCCTACGCTCTGACTGACTGTCCACAGTAACAACATGAAAAATGGGAGAATTATTACTGGCCTACCTGGATCATAGGGTTCCCATGAGTATGAAGGAAAGAATAGATTTAAAAAATATTATCATCATTAAATGATTATATAACAGTTTTAATGAATAATAAAATAGGTTAAATGACAAAATAGTAAAGCAGTAATTAAACCTTCAACTTTAGAAATAACATTGACCCTATTCCAGAATTGACAGTTCCTTGCATATAGTCAGAATCTACTTTCTATTGTGAGGTGATATTGAGAATGAAATGGTTTCAATGAAATGCACACTTACTAAAATATGAAGATAAAATATTAACTGAGTTTATATGGGACCAATGAACCCAACAGTTTACTAGTGAAAATTGATGTGTTTCATTTCATGATGATATTTTACTGTTGGTTAAATACTTATTACCTCTCAATTACTTACATTCTGTGAGAGTAAAACAAAATCAATTAATCATAATATTAGTTTTTAAAAATCTAGAACTGCTGCTCACTGCTTACTCAAATCCTACATATTTTTCAAATAGTGATAGAACCAGCTGTGCCAGAATGCAAATCACCAGTGATGAACAGCCGTGACACATTTAACTACCTGAGGAAAATTCAGATAAAAAGCCATAAACAAATACAGAAGATATACTAACACCTTTTTTCCATTCATCCCCTTTCACCACTGCCTTTTTCCTCATTTAGATTCTCTAGGTTTGTACCGAACATGAAACTGAACAGCACTTTTTCCTTATGTGTCTAATCTAACCCAAATCATTTTTCTCACTGCACCAGCACCCCATGAAACTCCTCTCATTCTGCTTTCATCCAAAGAAAACAAAAAGAAAGGAGTGACCCTGAAGCATCACCTGAAAGGGAATGTAATCCTTACAAGAAAAATACAAGAAGAAAATAAAATAGGAAGTGTAAGAGCGTATACTGGATAATACAAGTGACCTAAAAATACTTAAGGAAATGAAAGGAGGGAAAAGTACGCATCATGGATTATTAGATTTTTCCCACCAGTAAACTTGAAGCAAATGAGATGTTCATAAAAACTTTCCCCACAAAGCATGATGCTCCTGTTTCTTGATGGTTCTTTCATTTGAATGGGGAGGATTGACAGATAAAGATCTGATTGGTTTTGACTGATGGCTTCAGAGATAAGAAACCTGGTGACTTCAAGCAACACAATCTTCTTGGTTTTGTCATATAGTTCACAAATTCTGAGGTGGTAATGGCAAGGTATGTCTGCTGGAACTGCAGGCTACCTTTAGCAGCTCCAGAATTTTCAGTCTCTGCAACTCCAGTTTCATCTCTGGGGTGAATGAGTCATAAAATTCTTTATATCCTTCCTGTCTTAGCATTATTCATCAACAGCTTTTGCCTTGTGACTTTATAGTACCTCTCACTAAAGTGGTAGAATTCTATTTCTTCTCTCTTAAGGAAGATGGGCTTGGCCATGCAGTTTGTGTTTAGCCAATGAAAATGACAGTGTGAGAGCTCCTGATCAAGGTCTAAAGAGGTGTCAGATGTTTACACTTCGGCTCCTGTCATGTGACATGAGAAGAACCTATCCCACATGGCAGCTTGTCCAAAGAGAATGTAGAGAAATTTCAAGCAGTCCTGAATCCAAACTGCAGCTGCAGCCAAGTTCAGCTCCTAGGCAATCTGAGTAAGTTCCTCTGCCTTGATCAACCAAATCATAGTCAACTTGCGGGTTGATGAGTGTCAGTAAAAAAAATGCTTGTTGTTATAAGCTAGTGAGATTTGTTTTTTATTTGACAGCAATACCACTTATTAGATAATTAATAGAAGTTGCTACAATTATAGATGTGGTTGTAATAATTCATCATTTGACTTGACAATGAAGGCTATTCTAAGACACATTTTTGGAATGTATCTGAGTGTTAGGTTTGAGTTGTGTTTCTCTTTCATGGACTTTTTTACATAGTCTGAGTTCTCTATGATGCAAGTGAATTATTTTAGAAATTAAAAAAGCAGGCTTTTATTTCAGGAATAAATACTTTATATAGTAGAAAAAAATGCTTGATTATATATAGAATGATACTCGATAAATATTTTGCTTCTGAAATACTTTGCATAATTTGGTGTAAAATATCATCTTTTATAAGGATTCATATCCTACCCCTCACTTTTCACTCTGTGCTCTGACTACACTAGTATTTTTCCAGACCTTCAAAAGTGTGATGCTAGTTTCCCCAACAGGACTTCAAATAAAGTGTTATTCTACCTTGAGTATCGTCTTCACATTTCCTTTTCCCGGATAAAATCTGGTTACCCTTGAACTCTCCTTCGCTAAGCTTTCCCTAATGTATCCAGACTAAATCAGTCCTCCTTTTTTATGCTCTTATGGAAGTTTTTATTTATATGCTCTTATATAACTTTGTATGTACTCTTATACAAGTTTAATTATTTTATCTGATTATTATCTCCCTCACTCATCTGTAACTCATCTGTAAACAAATATTTATATTTACATTTACACACACAAACACACATACTTGTTTAAAGTGGGAAACAAGTAAGGGATGAAAGAAAGAATTGCAGAATGTAGTGTTTGCAGGAAACCTTCCATTATGCCCATGAAGAAATACTGTAAATTTGATCTACATAGCTAAGAATTTTAAATTCTGCATTGCTCTTTAGATACCAATTAGTTCTTCTCTCCTCTACCACTTACCAGAGGTTATCACTTCTTTTACAAACTTAAATAATGTATAAATATTAATGAGATTATAGTTCATCTTACTGGTTAGTAATTTACCTAAGTTTTCTTTAAATCATAGTGATATTGTTGTCAAGAAAACTTCATGTGTGCTTTTATTTGTGCTCTGCAACTTCAAGTAAGAAATTTTGGGTCATTTATGTAACGGAAGTCCTGCTTACCATGCATATACCACAATATAACTCTCCACAAGACAAATATCTGTGATTACATTCACTAAGTACCAGTGGAGAGCCCCGAAGCTTACTGGGAAAGCTATAAACTCTTAAGTAAAATTAGTTTGGCTTTTCATTTAGTTTCCATTTCCTTTCATTCAGAAGTTGGGAGAAAAAGAAAAAGAAATTTTTTTCCTTATTCAAGTTCAGAGAAAGGAGGGGTCAGGGAAGCCTCATATGTTGAACAGAGTAATTGGTATCTGATGTTTTTGTCTGAAATCAGTGTATTAATAGAAAGAGGTTCAAAGACAAATAATAAACACCACTGAAAATTATGAACAACATCCAATTGAAGAAAATAAAATCACAGTTTACTTATTTATCTACGTCCTATCTAGTTTTTGAAAATAAGGTTTCTTAAATATAAGGATATAAAGGAATAGGTGGTTAAAATATGATACTATAATAATAAAATAATTCACTGAATACTTTATCATATCATCTGAGTACTCTGTACGCATCATATATTTTAATCCTCGCAAATCTCTTCAGGTAGATATTATTAACCCTATTTTACCACACAGGAAATTTAGGCCCAGGGAATGGAAGGAACTGCTACTAAAACTGCAGAGTAGAACCGGAACAGAGTTTAGGTGACGTAAATTTCCACAGCTGTGAGAGAAGATTAGCGACCGAAGCCAGGTGTGGTTTCAGGCATAAACCATACCACAATATCCTGCTTATTTGCCAGAAGTGGGTGACAGATTTGCCCAGATTTTCCAAGAAGGAAGTACAGGAAGTTACATTTACAAGTTTTTCTTTTGTTGATAGAGTTCCTCCTAAACACATACAAATTAATTGACCTTCAACATCTGCTTTTAAAATGTTCTGGAAGGAAATAATTGGTAGTCAATTACAAAAACTTTCTGTTTTTAAAATACAAAAGAATTTACATTTTTCTCAGTGGATGTGGCCTGGCTCTATAATTGAAGCCGTAGTAATACTAATTCAGTCTTGTATGTCCTTTATTTTTAGTGTTTTTAACCAATACAACAGAATATTCAGATAGGTATTCTTCACAAATAAGAAAGCTGAAGGTTACAGAAGTAAAATACAAATTTGAATCCAGGTTTGTCTGACTCCTAACACATTCTCTTGCTACAATACAAATCTAGCCAAACTGCGGAAGTGGTACTACATATTATTTTTTGATGTGTTGTTTTACATGCAATTATGGTTAGCATGTACATTTTACCTTACCTGCTTGGTTTAATTCATTAGGGATAAAGAAAATACCAAGGTTTATATACCTCATGTAATTTAATGTGACTTCTAACATAAAATTGATAATAAATACTTAACAAATGATTAAAGAAATGAGAAAATATGTAAAAGGACATATGAATTGTTTATTACATTTTGAGTTTTCCCTACCAATAATACTTCTGCCTATATATGTCTTGTAAGAAGACCAAGGAAGGATAATTAAATTGGGGAATGAATCTTAAAACATCTTTCTTTCCTTTCCTCTCCGCTCATTATTTCAGTATTGATATTAAAGGAGAAACTTTAAAAAATACATTCTTTTTCTACATCATTAATTAAAATTTTATTTCAGTTAAAAATTTAAAATGACACATCATTTGTCTTTATTCTCTACCAAAAATATAGATCCCTTAGACTATAGAATTTCTGTTTCAGTAACTGAGACAAGCAAATTAAAATTAATTATTTCTAGTGAGTTCTGATAGGTAAGTGGATTATATGGTTTTCCCATGAAGAATCTTTTGCTTTGAGAATATTAAAAATTAAAATATTTAAGACATGAAAACAACTGCTCATTTCAAGTAAAAGATAATCCCTCTTCAGCAATTCCATAATTCTTTACCTACACCTCTGTTAAAAATTTGCTATTAAATGTCTGATCACCTGTTCCTCATCCATCTGTGAATTACTAGAGATTTAGCTAATGTCTTTCAATGTCACAGTCTTGGTGTATTTAAACATATTTCTAGATTTTAAATAATTTTAGATTAGATGATAGAGGCATATATATACACAAATAGATCAATTAATTAAGCACAATGCTTTAGAAATATTTAAAAGGATTTTTGTATAATTCCTTTTATTCAAGACTTCTATCTGGGACAAAGTATAAGGAATGCATGTGTTTCAGAACCCCACCAATACTGTTCTGGAACAGGTGTGGGGTTCAATTGCCCACCACCAAGAAGCGTGACTCTCAATGCAAGAGTTTGGTGAAAAAGGGAAGGGGTTATTTATTTAAGGTTAAACAGATTTAGAATAATGGCAGATTTCTGCCCATAAGTCCTGCTCCCTTTAAAACCATCCAAGAACAAATAGTCCTGACTCCTTTTGCCAAACCAGGCCTGTTTCAGAACACTCCAGTCACAGGTACTGTATTTCAGAAAAGCAGAAGTCTGCAGCTCAGCTTTCCTGGTCACAGTTCAGTTCCAAGCATCTCTCATGAATCCAGGTGGCTAGGCAGGTCCCCACAGCTCCATCAGCTCTGCTGCTGTCTTCTCCAGTTAGACCTCCTCTCACTGCAGACCATGTGGCTTCTCTTCTCTTCCTCCGGACTTCATAGCTTCTCCCTCACACACCAGACCTCCTCTCTCACAGCCTGCCCTCATGTAAATGCTCAGCCCACAACTTCCTATGTGACTCTAACTGGCCCCTCCTATGACGTGCCATTTGTGCCCATTCCCCGTATATTTTACCTTCTTTTGGCTTCCACCTTTAGTCAAGGCAAAAGTTCCCAGCGATGCATGGACATCCAGGGTGGGCATTTGTCCCCAGCCTGTTGTGCAGGTGCCATATCCCAGCTATGTCATGAGTCCCTGAGCGTTTTCAGTCATATATACAATTCGCCCTGGGTGTCTGCCCTCTTTCCTTCAGGAATGCACGGCTATTAACTTGCCATTGTTATGCAATGTATCTCAAAAAACATGTCATGCACTTCCTCCTTCCCCCAATCAAGGACTGTTGGTGCTACTTTCCTATTTTCAAGGAACTTATGTTCTGCACCCCTTTACACATGTGCTAACTGCAAACAATTTAATTTCATACAGATGTTTGTTTTACTTAATTTAATTGATATGCGGTATGTACCTCCATCAATGTGCACAAACTGTGATAAAATCCTTAAGAAAAAACTGTGAAACTGGCCTGGCTGGGCCTGGCAGGCTAACTTTGTGTTTCATATATCAATATCATTGACTAGAGATGTATCCACAAGAAAAAACAATTGTAAGTGCTGCTGTGTATTAAGAAATTTTAAAACTCAGTATTCTTTGTGAACTTTTTGTTTTGAGGACCATTTTAAGGCAGAACTTGTAAAATGAAAGAAAAAAAATGTATCCCCTTGTATTTGAGTGTCAGCTGAAATTTGTCCTGGAATTTATGAAGGCTCAATACAAGCAGTGAAATCTTAGGGAGAAAGCGAGGCAAACACAAGCAAACAAATAAAACAAGACCAAAAAAATCCAAAACAGGGTAAATTGACAACAATACTGCTAAAAATGTCATAACAATAAGTGACATGCAAAAAAAAAACAGCTATTAAACTGGCTTCTGTCTTTGCCTCTGCAACATTTAGTTCAGCACTAAATTAAAAATAAAATGAATTGTTAATAAATTTTGACATAGAAATATTATGAACTGGTAACTTAAATCTAGCTATTTTTTCTGCATTAAGAACACACAAAATTACTCTGGCTGGTGTGGCTCAGTGGATTGAGTGCTGGCCTGCAAACCAAAGGGTATCTGGTTTGATTTTCAGTCAGGGCACATGCCTGGGTTGCAGGCCAGATCCCCAGTGGGGGGTGTGAGATAGGCAACCACACATTGACGTTTCTCTCCCTTTCTTTCTCCCTCACTTCTCTTCTCTCTAAAAACTATATATATATCACAAAATTTATCAGATATACAAAGGATTAGAAACAAT
The DNA here is from genome assembly GCA_004026765.1 of Micronycteris hirsuta. Classification (NCBI taxonomy): domain Eukaryota; kingdom Metazoa; phylum Chordata; class Mammalia; order Chiroptera; family Phyllostomidae; genus Micronycteris; species Micronycteris hirsuta. Next base: position 3,324 of record PVJI01026509.1, on the reverse strand, counting down.
GCCACCTGCTCATGGCAAATGACCAAATTATCATTGAAATACTATAGTTATCTTACAAAATATAAAGTAAGAATTACAGTGTGGTGTGGACCAATATACTTTAATATCCTAATCAAAGACCATCTAGCTTAACACTACAATTGTATTATAAGGGAGTGGAAAGAAGAAAAAAGTTAAAAACTCTCAATACGAACCCTGGATAACTGTGACCTGGGACAAATCAATACCTCCTGGAGTGCATAAATACACACATATACATATATGCAATACAAAAAATAATTAACATCATTCCTCCTGATAAATTTAAAATTATCCAGCAACAGTAAGAGAAGTTTGTACTCCTTCCAGCAGGATCTTCATTAAAATATAGGTAAGCTTCTTCTTCTTACAGAGATAAATAATTTGTATTTGGTATAATATATTCCATTAATTGGAAAATTCTTCATTCTTTATGACAAAAAAAATCCTATATTTACCCAGAAAATAATACAATGTGTCTTTGCTAAAGGAAATAGTTTTTTATCTCAATCCAATGCCCAGAATCTGGCCTGTTTTTTCTGTTCAAGCTCTTTTTCTCTGTCTCCCATCCTGAACCAGGTAGGCATGCCCTCTTAGTATATCACCGTCCCCTCATTGCACTAACTCCTCAAAACTTTCCGTTTTGTTTCATGTTCTCTCCCCTTGGCATGTTCCTGCTCCAACTGCATGACATTCTCTGTCCTCCACTAATTTTAGTCTACCTATTCTGTACAGTACTGCTGTTGTCTTTAGTCAATTCTGGTGTTCCATACTCATCATTTAGCTTATTCTGTGAATGGCAAATCACATTTTATTATATTCATATTTCTAGATTTACTTCTTGTACATACTAGTAATATAGAATTTTAGGCTCCATGTATCTTTTAATATATATTTTAAATGGACTTCAATGTCATTAAATTAAAAAGCAAGAGATGCAATGATGAATTTAAAAAGCAACACCAAATGTTATTTCAACTAGTTAGACATACTCACTAGAAGTTTGAAAGTTCAGGCTTGCTCTCAATGCCCAGAAGTAATTTGCCCTTAAGTATCTAATCTAACAAACATAAGCTAAACTAACAGATAAATACAATACCAGCATAGACAACAGTAACATAAATTTATTAATTTACACTATGTTACTGAACTGTCACAAAAATAGGAATGCTTAAGATCATGGCCATTAGTATTGAAAGAGATAATGCACAGTGAGCACTTTATATCACACAATGTTTTTGTTTTATTTCTTTTTGTCCAGTTATGTAAGAATTCAAATAATAGTGATATATAGTTTCCCTGCATTTCTGATTACAAATTGACCATATTGAATACGCACTGAATATTGCAATTTCAGTGTAAGTGAAAATATTTACTTTCAATATTTATTGGAATATTTCAATATTTATCAAATAAATAGGCTTCCTTTCCTTTGGGTTATTTTATCTTCTTTGAATGTCTTTAATTTTTCCCTCTGTCAGTATTAATATCTATCATTCTCTGTGGCCTAGTTTTCTCTGTTGTCTTGTTAGTATGGTAAACTAACTTGGCCTTAAGTGATACTTTGATAACTTGATTACAAGAAGCCCACAAGCTTTTCTTACAACTTACTATAAAAGTTTATGATTATAGAATTTACCAAGTTCCCCTGTTAAATGTATAGTCCCAAGTTTAACTGTCAGAGGTTAGTAAATCTTATTTCCCTCATTTTCAATTTTAGAGAGTTGCCCTGCCATATCACCAAAAAAATTGAAAAAAAAAAAATGTGTGTGTTCAGAAATCAAATGCTCCATTGGGATCTGAACCAGCATTTCTTAAAATAATAGCTATGAATTTTTTCTCATGATATACCCATGACAGTAAATTTAGCAAATTTATTTGGTTCTCCTATTCACCTTTAATTGATTTCAAGTATTAATTAAGACAGATACGTACTTTAATTTGTGCTATTCATCACCAAGGGAGCTGATACCCAGATTGCACTTTTCCCTCACAAACAAGTTCAAGGTATCTACTTTATATTAAATTAGCAAGCTCATAGCATTTCTGAAGGAAAAATAGCAATATAAAGATTACGTATAAGATTTAAAATTCCCCTTGTTTTCTTATGAAAGTAATGTTGAATTTTTGTTAATTCTAAACTTGATCTAAATTAATCAAGGTCATTGTTTCTGAATATATACAGCATGTCCTGTCACTGAAGATAGGTGCAGAGCTCAGTGAAATTAGAAGCTTATATAGTGCAATAATATAATTTCAATGAAGTCAATTTGTTTACGTATTAACTCTATGCATTCAAAATAAAATAAAATAATAGACCAAGGACATGGCTGATTTGAAGCCTTGCTATCTCCTGAGTATGTATAAATGTTCAAGTTACAATCCTTCTATGGGCCTCAGTTTGAACAGTAGGTGATGTTCGGGGCTACAAACCTATAGAGGGGTGCTGTGAGATACAATTCAGGATTCCTTCCCACAAATGTATAACAAACTATGAAAATTACTAGATCATACATATAAACATCTTTTTAGAAAAAAATGTATTTTTAATCCTCACCTGAGGATATGCATATTGATGTTAGAAAGAGACAGAAAGAGAGAAACATTGATCGGTTGGTCCCCATACACGCCACAAGATCAAACCTGTAAGCTTTTAGTGTGAAGGACCACACTGCAACCACTTGGCTCACCAGACCAGGGCACAATCTTAGTGTTGCCTAAAATAGAGGACATACATCATCTATTGGTGACCAGGAGAACCAGGACAGCCCCAACTCTGCTGCTGCTGGTTCCTCTTTCTCCTGACTGCCTACATGAAGTTATGAAAGAAGAAATAATAAAAAATGAAGACAAGAACTATCACCTGTGACATAGTCAAATACTTAGCCCTGGAACCAACCTTCCTATATATGACACCTGTGAAGTCCAGACAACCTACAAAAAGAAAGCTGTGACTACGAGGCAATGGATAGTGATGAAATGTAAGTACATTCTTGACACTTATTAAAAATGCATGTTATTGTGTGAGTTATGTGGGTTTTTTCCCACCTGGCTTTTAGCTTGAAGTTAGGCCAACATTTTCAATGTGTGAGATGACTGTAAATTATAGAAAACCTGCAGACTTCCTAACCTGAAAAGCCAGAAGACATATTTCAAGGCAACAGTACTTCTAAAAACTGAGGAAAAACTCCTGGAAAGGAGAGAGCCACAGACAAGTCTCAAATTATGAGTATGAACCAAATCTCTGGCTGGCTCCTGAACCTTATATGCATGGTATAGACTCAAAGTAGTTTATAATGAATGCTA